>VYZT01030039.1:197-16751 GCA_013400735.1 Pomatostomus ruficeps | reverse complement strand
AAAAACAACAGTGATGCTGCCTGAGTAGAAACCTAGAGGAGGAGAAGGAAAAGGCCTTGAAAATATATTTTCTGTAAACTGAGCAGGTGTTCTCTGGGAAGATAAAACCCTCCTGTGAAAGATGCAGAGATGCAGAATAGGTCTGACATCAACACTTGCTAAGGAGGTTTATGAGAGAGTTTTTTGGGGAAGAATACTGTGGACATTATTCAGAAACACAGATTTAGGTGGCAAAGGGTACAAAGAGGTGGAAAACTGCACTGAAAATTGGCAAAGAAAGTTCTTAGACTTGGGAACTGAGGAATATGAAGAGAAATAATAAAAGAGATCTTGGGGTAAATGTCTTTTAGTGCACTGAACACTTTCCCCAGCTTTTAGAGTATTTCCATGTCTCACACTCTGTGAAATCACTGCAGTGCCTACTACACTCACCATGACTCAAATCTGGGCTTAATTTGCCATCAAAGGCTTGGGTGAGAAGCGTAAGACTCTTAAGAAAAGGCATTGTATAGCTATCAAGTATAAATTCCATCTTTTCAGAAAATACTCTAGCTATTCATCTTAAAAAAGGTTGGGAGTTGGCTGGACAATCAGGTTAAGAACTCTACAGAACAGAATTGGAGGGAAATGTGCAGAAATGGCCCAAAAGCTTTTTTCACTAAGGGGGTGAACTTTATCTTTTCCTACATCCAGATAGAGACACCTTGATCATTATAATCAGCACGCTCCATTTGCTGCATTAAAAACAAGATAAATATTTAATCACAGTGCAATTAAGTCTGGATCTCTGCCATTAGTTTATAATGAATATATAGGCAGATAGAAGCTAATACACTACTAATTCACTTACAAGTGAGGCTAAACAGGTTTTTTTTATTTTTTTTCCCCAAAGCTGGTATTTTGAGAATGTTCATGAGATAACAGTGTGTGTCATCTAATTACTTTTTCTGCTTTCATGCATTAACTGGAATAACATGCGTCAACCAGTTATTGTTATCAGGATTCCACATAAACTGTGAATGATATTCTGTGCAGTGCCTATCATTTTCAGGTTAAAATAACCAAACAAAAAACAAGGAGTAGGTCAATACATATTTGTTGATGCAAAATACATTTGTATCCTAAGAGTAAAAAAGAATCAACAGCAGCAAATTCAAAAAAGGAATTTTTTGAAGGATAGGAAGGTGCTATTGTGGTGCGGTTTATTGTCTTTTTTTCTTTATTTTACAAATATTTCATTATGCTGTGCAAGAAAGAATTTATTGTTACACTTCAGAAGGTTTGAAGGATGAGTTAGTTCAAAAAGTATCAAGTTTATTATGACCATCATCATCAACTGATGGTCATCAGTTTGTTGCAATTCCCTAATATAACTGGAGTTGGGCCCTAAAATGTTTAGATGTTTATGCACATTTTTAAGTTTCATTAGTTTATTTTACTTTCTTACAGAATTACTTTTAAGTGAAAAAAAAGAAGTTTTGAATCAGAATGAGCAAATACGGGACTACAATATATTAGTTCTTTACTGCTGATGCTTCATCCTTTAGGGGCAGAATGATTGCAGTGCCTTCAGAAGCACATCTGCTGGGAATGTGCTCCTCAAATGTCCCCAAAACTATACATTGCAAGGCAGGCAACTGGGGGCATTCAAAATCAGCCTCTGTGATGCATAAAGTCTTCACAATAATATTGAATTAACAGCTAAAGTAGTAAAAGTGAGGATGATCAGAGACCCTCAAAAGCTTTTGTTCTATCCCTGACCTTTTTGTGCAATAAAGCAGTGTTCTGTGAGAACCTGTGGGGACATTCCTGATGGATTTGAATGCTCGTCTGTGTGTCTCTGTGGGAGATGCTCTCTTATGAGTGGGATTTGGTTATACTTTGGATTTGCGTCTGCTGAAGTGTGAACTTTGCAATCTCACATTTGAAGGGGCAGACCTTTCAAAAATCTGTTTCGAGTATTTAAAAGGGTGATGAGGAAGGAAAAAGGTCAACATACTGCTGGAAAAAAGGCAGGCTCTCATCTGTGCATGTCATGGTCATATAATTTTTAACGGTGTGAAGAGAAAACATATATTTCAGTTAGAAAATTATGCTAAATATAAAGACTTGGAAATTAAGCCTATCAGATATTTGCAAAACATCCAGTGCAGATCTTTGCTTATTTCCATGGCAGGATGGTTCAACTCTGTCCTCAGGTTGTGGGAGCTGCTGAGCAGAGGCAGTGGAGTGTTGGATTACTTGGACACTCATTCAATGTGGAAATCCTTGGTTTCTTCACCATGAGAAGCTCCTGCCATTCTGCTAGCTCCTGCATCAAGGAGGATGGTTCATGCCTCCCCATTAAGCTGAAATTAACTTGTGAAATAAGCTTGTGACACCAGCTTCCTTTGCACACACTAATTTCAAAACACAGGAGCTCCTGCTAAGTGAGGTCCATCACAGTTTATTTTCAAGAGTTTGCTTTGGCAGAGGAATCATCTAAAGCATCATGTATTATCCAAACACAGAGGAAAAATTCAAACCACCAGTGTTAAAACTCTGTGAGAGATCTCTGGTGAAGAGTTCAGTTTATCAGTGGGAGGAAAACCCTATTTGGCATTCATGTAAAGCCAAGAGGAATTTAAGAATAGCTTATGCCACAAAGGCACTCATCTGGAGGGTACTTTAAAACTAAGAGAAAAATTATTTGATACCTTTTATTAGCTTGATGATAGCTCCCAATGTTTGTTTTGATGGGATTTGCAGCTTTTTATATCATCAGAATAACATTATCTATTAATCCTACTTCAGTAATGCTCCACAAAATAAATGAAGCAATTAGCTTTGTATCTTTGCCTTGATGTATATCAGGGTCAATATCTAATTTAGCATTTTTCATTAAAGTCATATTATTTTACACGAGGAGAAAATGGATTGATACCGTCAAAAATGATACCGTTTTTATTTCATTTTCCCTACTTTTACTTGTAATAAACATGGTTATTTGGCATGTTTCACTCCATGGGGGTATACATTTTTTTCTGTATTTTTTCCTTACATTTTTTGATATTTGTCACTTAATCTTGATTTAGTAAGAAAAGGTGGGCTTTGATTTTTGATCACCTTTCTGTTTTAGCACACTTTTGAGTTTGGGGAATCCAACTGTATGAGGAAGATGGGGCTGATGTTGATTTCTTGTTTAATGACATCCCCTGTAATTTTTGAACATCTTTCTCACCAAAGCATTGGCAGGTTTTACATTTGACTAAATAAGTGATTATGCTGTTTTTTAGAAGCAGATGGCCATCATTGAACTGGTTTCCTTGCTTTCCTGGCTTCCTTGCTATAGACAAACTGATGGTTTCTCTCAAATATGCAGTTCCCACTGCAGGATGGCATGATACAAGGTTTTTTATGAAATTTTTGTTGACTCTGCTTGTCAAAGGAGAAAACAGATAACATGACTCTGCCTTGAGCCCCTCTGCAACTCTGCTGGGGATGCATTTGTTTGATTCATACATCTATAAAGTCTCAGAGGTTTTAGTAAGAACATCTAAAATTTAAAACCTGCTACACTTTAAGTTAACTTTCAATATTTTTTCAAAATCAGCATGGGATTTCAATTGAATAACAGAATGATGTATATTGGACTACACTTATTGTGTTGGCTAATACCCCTGGAACTGAACAAAGAAGGACTCAAAAGAGCAGCAAAGTGAATAGATCTATTACTCTGAGTGCACAATTAATCTTGCTGACATTATTTTATATGAACATGGATAAAAATGCCTAGAAACCATACCATTGAATTCCTCTGCTCATTAATATTGATCAAATGTTGTTGTTCTCTTTGTGTTGGAAGCCACTTAAAGATTACCTGTAAAAGTATTACAGCACTATTGATTTAAAAAAACCCAATCCCTGAAGTCCATTGTTTTTGAAAATTAGTTGGCATATTTTTTTCTTTTCTTTTGTTGGTTTGTTTGGGCTTTTCTCTTGTTTTGGGGGTTTGTTGTTTTGTTGTTTTGTTTTTTTTTTTTAAAGCAAGCCCATGGTATTTGTAATTATATTTTCCTCAAAAAAATTTCTCATAATAAAGTANTTTTTTTTTTTTTTTTTGGTTGATTAAAGGATATTTTTGAACTTCCTGCTATAAATCTGAGCAACAGACCATATTAATCAGACTGTCACAGAATTAATTATCCAGAATTCAATACCACGCTGTTTAAAAGCCTACACATCCCTGTGGAGGTTGGCTGGGAAGTCTCATCCTGTGGCATCTGTGCCCAGGTCTTACACACCATTTTTGGTGTTTCACTGTAATGGTGGCAAGATTAGGCCCCAGTCCTTCATGACACTCAAATCTACAGAAATTGCATCAGGGATCCTGTAGACTCAGTTAAAATTAATAAATAAATAAATGAAAAAGAGTCATATGTTTGGGTGTTCATGCAATTTAAGTAACCTCAAGATGTGTAAACTAAAAGCCTGGTCATTCAGAGAATAAGAGGAAGCAGTGGTAGGTGACACAGGCTTTTTAATTTTCAATCATTCATTCATTTAGAATGCAGGGTTTGTCTAACTCATGTCTTTATCAGTAAATGAATGTCAACTAGTGAAAACTAGGTGATTGTAATTTTTAAATTTCAGCACAATTGATAAGGATGATTTGTTGCTCTAAAAATAGGTTTTGAACTATGAGTTTCTATGAACAACAGCAAAAGCAAACAAACATACCTAAAGCAAAATGCTCAACATTTTTATTGAAAATAGTGTTATTATTTGTCCATAACAACCCTAACCAGGAAAAAAGTGTTCATGTTGTTGGTGGCATGTTTTTTTCAGAAGAAAACCTTCATAGAAGAAAAACATTAGTTAGAAATATTAGTTAGAAATACTGTAATGCACCAGTATATTTATCACAATGCACCTTAGGTGACCTTATAAGCCTTTGCAGTTTGGACTGATCTGAGAAAATGCAAAATATAAAGAAAATCAATGGAAGTAGGCTGAACATGTGCTTAACAAGCCATACAGAGAAAGCAGAAAGCAAAATGAGAAAGTAATTATTAAAAGATTTATTCTTGGAAGATTAGAGATCTGCTTGCATAAAAACAATTAACATATGAGGCTGCCTGCAGGTACTCCTCAAACTGCAGGTCTATGATAGAGGCTTGGAAAAAAGATACACAAATCATATTTATTAGGAGGCTAAAAGTGTGAATTATTAGATATGTTTCTTCCCAAATTATTCTGAAGGAGAAATAGAATATTTCAAGCAGTAATACTTGAAAGACATGAGTCTTCCTAGAATTAAGAATGTAGTGTGCCTTTACTTTTAAAGTGTAATACAAAATGTGGGTGGGAAAAGGCAAAACAGGCAGCAACCATTCTTCTTGTTTTCATCCTCATTATTTTTGCCCTTTTTTTGCAACTGATTCCATTTGAAATAATCCGAAGTACGTTCATGTCCATTATTTTTTTGGTTCAGTGAGACGTGTACACAAACAAAACCTCTGCAGGGCTGCGTCTTGGACCAGAATGATGACTCAAGTTGTAACAGAAATGTGCACCTGCGTGGCTTCTCAAATTGAAATAGCCACATGGGCGATAATAGCTGGGGAATATGTTCTGATATCCCCATCATTCAGTTAATTTTTATGCTTTGCAAATTAATATTTGTTTGGAGAGTGGGGTTTTCATGAGTGGGACGTCTGGATGAATGGTGCTGCTGTGAGAATCTGTCAAACCGGGCCTTGTAATTGAAAACACGAACAGGCAGACGCTCAGAAACACTAAACCCGGTGATCTTTCAAGTTTAAATGGTTCTATTTGTTCATTTGTTGATTCAATAGCGTGAATTGTGAGGTCACTCCAACCCCTGGAGCTCCAGGCTGTGCAGAGGGGCTGGAGAGCCAGGAAAGGCCCTGGGGGTGCTGGGGAAAGCAGCCGGACACGAGCCCAGGGGTGCCCAGGGGGACAAGAGGCTGATGGCCCCTGGGCTGTGCCAGCCATGGGGTGGCAGCAGGAGCAGGGCAGTGACCGTCCCTGTGCTGGCCCTGCTGAGGGACCTCCTCAGAGCCTGGGGGCAGCTCCGGGCCCCTCACAAGAGAGACCCTGAGGGGCTGGAGCGTGTCCAGGGCAGGGAACAGAGCTGGGCAGGGTCTGGAGCCCCAAGAGCAGCTGAGGGAGCTGGGAAAGGGGCTCAGCCTGGAGCAAAGGAGGCTCAGGGGGGCCCTTCTGGCTCTGCACAACTCCCTGACAGGAGGGGGCAGCCGGGGGGTCGGGCTCTGCTCCCGGGGAACAGGGACAGGAGAGGGAATGACCTCAGGCTGGGCCAGGGGAGGTTCAGGTTGGACATCAGCAGGAATTTCCCCACGGAAAGGGTGCTCAGGCATTGGCAGGGGCTGCCCAGGGAGGTTTGGAGTCCCCATCCCTGGAGGTGCCCCAGGAATTTCTGGACATGACACTCAGAGCTCTGGGCTAGGGACAAGGAGGGCATCAGACACAGCTGGACTCCATGGCCTTGGTCTTTTCCAACCTCAGTGATTCTGGGATTCTGTAATTCCCAGCCCCGACTGTCAGTAGATTTCTTTTCTCTTTTGTTTGTTTTGATATTTTTTTCCAAATGCAATTTTAAGTGAGTGAATGATTGTGACATTGCATTTCAATAAACAGTGATTATCACCTTTCTGGGTGCATGGCAAAGGTTACAAATAACACACTATACTGAATTCACAAATCTTTTAACAGACAAACCTGCACATGGGGCTTTCTAAACAATGTTTTCCATTTCTTTAAAATGAGGTTGGAAAAAAAAAATCATCAAAATGATGTTTTCTTCTGGCAGGAGTCATGCTGTGGGAGGTATTAGTAAGATAATAAAATGTAAGTAGCTCTTTTACAGTGCTGTTAAGTAAGTAAACTCTAAACCTCAGGTCAAACGATTCTGTTATTCAAAGGTATTTAAATTTATAGTAATTGCAATCCTAACAGATCTCTGTGCTGAAATTTTATGCATCCTAGCATGTGGCATGTTGGGGAAAAGGAAAATTCAGTCAGAAGGGCTTTTTGAAACCATCTTGAAGTGGATATGCTGCAGAGGCACTGAGTGGAAAAGGAATAGTTGGTTTGGTAGCTGCTAACGGCTGGCCCAGATATTCACATTTCAGAAAGTCACCCGGAGCCATAGCAAAGATCTGCTCAGACTTCTAACTTGACATGTAGTGATCATTCAGGGACATTGTACATGTCACTCTGTGCATGATAGGCATGTTTGATTAATACCTATTTCCTCAATGGTGCAAAAGCTACAATGCCTGTTATCTTTAACAGGAGAGCAAGATTTAGCTTCACTGTCTCCTGTCTTCCCTCACATTAAAAAATAATGCTGTGATTAATGAGCAGTGACACGCTTCATATTTTTTCTTGTTCATAAAAATCCGTGCTGGCAAGTTATCTGAAGTAAGTGAAGGGTGCATTTTACTGAGTTAGTGGAATATAAAGGCCTGCGTAAGGCATTTTATTTCTTTAATGAATGCTTATAAATGACTGAAATTATTATGGTTGTTATTGTGGATGTGTACATATTTGTCTCTTTTTTTTTTCCCACTTCTCTCAGGACCCTGCCTTCCTAATCCATGCCATAATGGTGGGACGTGTGAAATTAGTGAAGCGTACCGAGGCGACACATTCATAGGATATGTTTGTAAATGTCCACAGGGATTTAATGGGATTCACTGCCAGCACAGTAAGTTTCACATGGTAAATTTTATTGTATTTATAGATAGGAACCTTTTTATTGCCTGCACTGTTGAGGATTAATATCGGATCTGATTTTCTGAAGTATATCAGACCTTGGCCTTCATGTTATGAGCAAGTTAATACCACTGAATGCTGCTGCTGTCTTCAGAAAATGTCCTGACTACCAACCACTGGACACAAAAGTGCGTGATTTGCTGTGCATGTTTTAGACCATGGCAAGGACAAGGTAAACACATTTTCCAGGGATTTAATGGAAAAATGTATTTTAAGATAGGTGTCTTCTTATCTCAGTAGTGTTTGTGGGTTTGGTTTGATTAATGCTAAAAAAAAAAAAGAAGGAAAGAATAATTGAAATTTGGGAATAAATATGTCTTCTAGATACTTCTTTACTTATGTCTTTATAAATTATGAAGAAATGTTTTGAATCACAGTATCTAAATTCAAGGGCAGAACCTCCAGACCTACATCAGATGTACATTTAACTCTGTTTAAAATACAGTTTCTGCATCTCTTTGTAATCATTATCCTTTATTTGGAGAGTTTCTCCTATTTTCAGGTCAGATTGGGAATAGCAGCTCAGTATCCTCATCTTAGAGTGTGTATTTAAAGAACTGACAATTAACCACAGGGGAAAACAAATATTGAATGTACTGGATTTGACTGGAGCAGAGTTAAAGTCTTCACAGGAGCTGGTGTGGGCCTGTGTTTTGTGCTGGAAACATCACTGATGCTTCAGGGATGTTTTAGTTACTGCTGGGTAGTGCTTACACACTTCTCACACCACCCCATCAGCAATCAAAACCAGTTAGTGGGGGATACTCATCTGCTAGTGACTGAGCAGGTTATGTTCTAACCCACAAATGTAATCTGCATTTTCTGTCACTTAAATAGAAGCTGGGGTTTTTTTGTTGTTTTGTTTTGGTTTTTTTTTTCACATGCAAAGCGCATTTAAAACAAGTACTTGCCTGAGGAGAAGCTCACGAGAGAAATTTTGGGGTTTCTATTTTGTGCATGAATGGTTCTTCAATCAAGGGCAGTGTGGTTCTTAAAATCTTATGCTGTTGTTGCATTTGGAAGCCAGCTGTTACTCAGAAGGCAAAAAACTCAAGTAAAAAGTTAAGAATCCGGTTCCACTCACATGTAAAAATTAGTTCAGTCATTCAGATCAGAGTGAATGAGCACTGAGTCCAGCCTACCTGAATTAAATGCTCCATTTAGATACTTGTCTATAATTTGAAGTGTCAGGGACCAACACAGTCCAGCTCAGCTAACAATTCATGTTTGTCATGTCCCTTAAATTCTCAGTGGAAAGTGTCTCCAAAGACTGGAATATGGATATTCAATTTCATTAACTTCGGTCACACTCTCAGTTAATTGTGTAGGTAATGTGGGCAATTCCACTGATTTAATCTTGTGAAAATACACACCCACCTCCTCCACTGGGAGCAGGGAAATGGGTGGTTGATGTCCAGCCCTGTGGATGAGCTCATGTGAAAACACCCCCATGTGGACTCACGTTCTCAGGGATGCTCCATCATGGGACCAGTCCCATGGCAAACGACATTTCTTCCATCAAAGAGGTGACCTTTGTAAATAATACCGCAGGTTTTTGTCAAACAAAATGCATAGCCGAGCATGAGCTGTCTGTGAAATACCATCTTTTGTCATCTAATTAATGAGCAAAAAATGACGCAGCTGGTGCATCATGGCGTGATTCACCAGAGCTATTTGCTGGGTCCACAGCATCCTTTTAAAAAATATCCAGCTATGTAGCTGTTAGTTAACGATCCTTATAATCAGCAAAATGGGTTTCTACCAACTTCAGAACAAAGTAAAACTCTCCCACAGCTGACCCAGGGGCAAACACAACCCGAGGAGGCAGCTGAAGTGATTTGGTAGAAGACAAGCTTGTGTGAACAGTTACTCTTTGGGGGAGAATGAAATTCAGTCCTTTTCAGACAAACTGATTTAAGATGGGATGATAAATCAGATACCCTACCCAGGTGTCCAGAGGGTCTCTTGGGATCGGAGCTCTTTGCAGTCAGGGAGAATTGTGGGACTTTCAGTGGTGGACTTAATTTAACACTTTTTATACAATATCACTTTAGCTCAATCCATAGCTTTCATTTGCTACAAATTCCCCTGCTTCATGAAGTTCAGCAATTCAATTCTGAACTCACAGTAAATCAAGTAAAAAGTCTGTTGAATTTATCATAACAAGATAAATTAAAATGACCTCATTGTAAGGCACATCTCTTCTTCTACACTGTCAAAAATTCCAAAACCCATGTTATGGTTCTCTTGCACAAAGCTTTTTATCTTGGATTTCTTTCATGTCTAATATTCTATTGCCAAATCAATTAAGCCAGCTGATTGATTTTGCCATCAAGATACATTCTCAAAGCTGGTATTTTATCATTCACATCAACAAACACCCTGTCAGTATTTCTGAGATTTTCTGACCTTTCACCCATGTAAATAATTAATATGTAAACTATAAAAGAGATCATTAGCAATTTTACTGACTGTATATTCTCAATTTATGGCAAAAATGCTGTTCATTGGCTATGGCTGTCTGAAAAGATTCTGATTAAACAGTGGCAAAAAAGAAGAAAAAAATTGCCATTTCAAAACTCATAAAGTAACCAAAGGCAGGAAAGTCTGCTTCAGGTAGAAACCTGGACAGGTTTTGTGCTGATACCCATGGACAATCTATAATTTAAATATTTTTTCACTGTTTAAGAGCCTTTTACTTATCTGATTGAAATGAAGATTCACCTCAAGGACTCTGCTGGAGCCAGGCTGGGAGAGCTGGGGGTGTTCACCTGGAGAAAAGAAGGCTCCAGGGAGACCTCAGAGCCCCTTCCAGTGTCTAAAGGAGCTCTAGGAGAGCTGAAGAGGGCCCCCATGGCCAGGGGGTTGGAAGTAGATGATCTTTAAAATCCCTTAAAACCCAAGCCATTCTGTGATTCTATATTAAAACAGCCTAGAACAAGTCAAAATCAGTATAAATACCTCCCCAAAAATGAAATGGACAGCTTGATCACAAAAAACCCCCCCAAAACAACAAAAACAAAACCCTCAAAAAACCAAACAAGACAAAAAACCAAAAAGCCAACCAGCCAACCAAAAAAAAAAAAAACCCACAACCCAAAACAAAGAAAACCCCCAAACTTTTGAGAGAGACATACAGTATGCATTACCATGATTATCAGGTAGAGACTGCCTACTGGAAAAAGTAGGAATATGAGGCATTAGTCACAATATATGTTACTGGCTGCCACTCAGCTAGCTGAAATGACAGAGATCCAACCAGGAAAATTCAAGTTGGAAGCCATAAAATGTTCAGATTTAAGGGTTTGATTTGCATGTGGGTTTATATTCTGAGGATCATTAACTCTGCCAGACATAACTAAAATCCTTGCACTCCAAGAATAAGGGTTATTAATCAAACACATTTAATAATGGAAGCAAGCCCTTCCCAGGGTTTTAGTGAGTTCCCTGCTTTCTTCCTGCACATCATGAACAGCCTGTGATTTTCACATCTGATACACAAATGTGTTGGGAAGCT
Organism: Pomatostomus ruficeps; assembly: GCA_013400735.1. Lineage (NCBI taxonomy): Eukaryota > Metazoa > Chordata > Aves > Passeriformes > Timaliidae > Pomatostomus > Pomatostomus ruficeps. The sequence goes on along the minus strand of VYZT01030039.1, from coordinate 5,434 downwards.
GCACAGGTGGGGGCCCTATGGCAGAGCAGATTTCCACTGTCCCTTGAGGCATCATCCCAGCTATCTATAGGACAGTGGCCCTTTCTTGTGGTGCCACAACCAGAAAGGCCACTGGTCACACACTTCTGGCCAGTTGACATGATGCATAATCTCTACCAGAAAATTCCGGAATAGAATCATGGAATCTCCTGAGCTGGAAGGATCCCACAAGAATTATGAAGTGCAGCTCCTGGCCCTGCCCAGACCCCACAACAACCCCACCCTGGGCATCCCTGGCAGTGCTGTCCAAACGCTCCAGGAGCTCTGGCAGCCTCGGGGCAGTGCCCAGCACCTTGGGGGGAAGAACTTTTCCTGATATCCAGCCTGACCCTGCCCTGGTAGAGCTCCTGCCATTCCCTGGCCCTGTTCCTGTCACAGAGAGCAGAGATCAGTGCCTGCCCCTCCTCTTCCCCTCAGGAGGAAGCTGCAGAACTGCAGTGAAGGTTCCCCTCAGGCTCCTCTTCTCCAGCTGAACTGACCAAGTGCCCTCAGCTGCTCCTCACACGGCCCCTCAAGGCCCTTCACCATCCCCATGGCCTCCTTTGCACATTCTCTAACAGTTTAATGCCTTTTTCACACTGTGAGGCCCAAACCCACACACAATATTCTAGGTGAGGCTGCCCCAGCCCAGAGCAGAGCAGGACAATCCCTCCCTGGCCTGGCCAGCCATGCTGGGCCTGGTGCCCCCAGGACAGGGATGTCCCTCCTGGCTCCAGGGCACTGCCATGGACCAGGAGCCCCAGTCCCTTTCCCTGACACTGCTTCCCAGCCTCTCCTTCCCCACTTCCCCACTACATCCAGGGCTGCCCCATCCTGGGGGCAGAATCACAGTGACTTTTCCAGAGACCAGGAAGCAATTACTGTGAGGAGGGTGCAGTTTGTGGCATGGGTTTTGTGTGCTACAATGAGTAAGTGCTCTTGTTAAACCATTCCTGGCTGCATCAGGCGGTAGGGCACTCCAGAAACCATTCTTCACAGATGGTTTTCATGCAGCTGCCTTGTTTTGAAGACTAAAACCTGTGGTTTTCTTGCACAGATGCAGGTTGCTCCAAGCCAGCCATCCCAAGAGCCAAGTGGGCAAATTTAATGTACCAGTGTGCAGGCAGTTGCACCACACCAGATTTTCATCCCATGCTCCTCCTGACACACGCAAACTATGGTTTCTGCTTTGGAGAAAAATATCTCTTTGGGGTGTTCTAAACTGAAACCAGCTATTCCTTTTTATTCTGAGGGAGAGAGTGGGGTTAATTTTCATCAAAATTAGCTCTGCAAGTAGTTTTAACAAATTATACTATCAACAAGCTATTTAATGAAGTAATAATAAACTGTATAGGACAGTAGCCAGTTATATGTGTGAGTTATGTCCTTGTACCTCTAAGCATTGTGGAGCTGAAGTTTGAAAACTATTCCTGTTTGTGATGAGTAGCTTGGACAAGAAGGGAAGGAGGAAGGATGTATCCTTGTTCTTTTGTGAAACTTCTAGACTTTAACGTAATTAAAACTTGAAAGAAAGTGGATACTTTGAAAAGCTTCTAAGAAAGGTGACCAATACGGGATATAAAAGCAAACAGCCACTGAAAGCTATTGGAAGAAAAGTCGGTAAAATATTCCCAAAATAGGAACTGGGTAAGGGGACTGAAGAAAATAGCAGAGCCAACAGGTGTGGGAGCACCTGGTGGTTTTGCCCCATTCACAGAAGTCCAGGGAAACTAATGTGGGAGCTGCCTGGAAAAAACCAAATGGTCGAATGAGATGAAAAGTGACAGGTTTGTTGAAAATGGAGAAAGATTTGCTGATGGATCCTCTCACAACAAAAGTGTGGTAAGATTGGACAACAGTGACACCAATTTTGAGGCAATAGGAAGGAGGTGTTTATTTTCCTTGAAGGCCAAATAAATATCTTGGTTGAAGCAGCAGGTGACTGAGCTGAGGCTTGTTCCCCTACTTGAAGATTTTGTTTTGACTCAGTAAAAGCCAGAGATTGCCTTAAAGTCACAGGTAGGAAGTATAATACCCCTACCAATTTTTGTTTCACTCTTCTTAGAATTTGCTTGTATAGCATTGTTTATTCTTTTTATTCATACACACTTCAAATAGCTTTTTCTTTTCTTGTTGAATTACTGATCTTAACAATTTCCTCATACATAGCATTGAGTTTCAAAGTCTAATTTCACTGTATATTGGGAAAAAAAAATTCCCTTTTCAATTTCAAATCTGCTGTCTGTCAGCATCTTTAAATGTTTCATTCTCTATCTATTTTAAGACTGGAAGAAAAGCAGATTTTGAATGCCTTCTGTACACCACTTGTTATTTTGCAGACATTTGTTATGCGCCCTCTTACTTTTCCTATGCAACCAGTTAAAATTGTTGCCTTTTCTGTTCCATGTGATGGTTTTTCTTGCACTTTTAAATCGTTTCTCAGTGACCTTCTCAAAACCTTCTTTGTGCAGTGGTGTATTTTACTGCAACAGTGACCTATACTAAAGAGGAAGCTCTAAGGTTTATTTGTCTTATAACACTTTCTATATTCTCTATGCAGAATTTTGTTGTTAAGTTTCCTTCTGATTTTTTTTTCCTGTTTTAACCAGAACTGGGTATTCAGCTGAGGCTTTTTTTAAGCAGCCCTTGGTGATGGCTAAGCTTCTTTCATAAGGTGTCATAGTGGGAGGAAATAGATCTTCCTGATTGCTTTGGGGTTTTTTGGCACTGTTGAACAGAGGGGTTGGGTTCCTGCCGCTGTTGAACCGCTAGCCAAGTGAAGAAATTGAGATGGTCAAGTGGCATAAATCTGAATTTATTATTTAATTATAAAACATATAGACTTTTCAAAGGTCGTCCATATTGGGTCAATCCAAAACCTCCCCCTAGGCTGATTGGCCAGGCTAGAACTGCCCATGTTTTCCAGAGACCGTTTCAATAACATCTAAACTTTATTTATAAAACACAGGAAGAAGAAGAGAAAAATTCCCATGGGAAAGAATCTGTGTTACCACAGGTTCCTTCCAACCTATGCCCTGACTGAACTACATAATGGATGGTGCTTTTAAGATGTGTGTTTCTATGGTCTAAAAGTCACTTAGGTTGTCAATAGTCAATATAAACTTTTTTTTGGAGACTGCTAAATCTGTCTTCTCCTAATTAGCGTCTTCCTTAAGGATTACTTTGGGTTTGTTGTGTGGTATTTTTTTTGGGTTTTGGTTTTTGGTTTTTATTATAGTGGAAAGAAATTAATGTACCCCAAAATGCAGGAATTGCTGTTTGATGGGAAAAGGGATTAAATTTGTTCACGTTCTTCATTAAAAGGATAGCATATGGAGATGTCTTAAAGTTTCTCTTTGAATTAATAATAAAAAGTACTGAATGAAAGGAGTCCACTCTAAATTCAAGAATAATCATCCCATTGTAATGTCTACAACATACATTCATCCTTTTATAATAAAAATATTATAATAAACTGTCTGAGGGTGCACTGAGTCCCAGGGAAGAGTTGATGAACCACAGTAGAGAGATGTATGGTTAGAGGTAGAACACATGAGAAGTTTGACTGGACAAAGCATCTATTTTCCTTTTTTTTCACTTTTTGTGCCCATTTAGGTAAACACAACAACTCATAAGTAACTTTCAGCCACTGCGATGGTCTAAGGTCAACACAGCCACCTGAAATTTTAAAAGAAGGACTACTTTGAGTCTTTATTGCACCAGCAGGTTTCTTGCAGATACACCACAACATTCCTGTGAGAAAGATAATTAAGATAAACAAAACCTTGAAATTAAATCTGATTGTTTCATGAGACAATACTCACCACTTAGAATTTTGTCACACAGGGGTGTGATCTGAACCATCCATGTAGGAAACAGATGTTAGGGGGAAAAAAAAAAAGATTAGTTTTGTAATTCACATACTTTTCTTGGTTTTATTGTTCTGCTCCTGTAAGAACTACTGTGTGCTTCCATCTGTATGTGTAGCTGTGTCAGGGATGCAGAATTAAAATAATGTATTTGTACTAGGAACTCGTGCTGGCAAACAGCTGTGTAGTTCCCTGTCACTATATAAAATATTGGTATTGCTCGTCAAACTAGCTGAAAATTTTATGAGGGGCATTATTGTTTGGAGACTGGACAATTTAAGTAGCATTTTTTCTGAAAAATGAGAGAAGGAAAACAAATTTAGTTATTGGGGCTTGTTTTTATACTACAAAACAAGTGAGAAGTTTGAAGAAGCCAAGAACTTCTGAGACGGAAGATCCAGGAGTGCATTCAGTAGTCTAGCTATTCTTTTGAAGTTAAAAGCAGTATTTTTTTGTGTGCGAATACATTTTTGAGATCAAGAATTGTACAGAGGGAGAGAAGGATATTGTATTAGACTCATTACCTGTGTAAGCAAAATTGAGAAAACACTATTTGTGCTTGAAGCTCAGTCTAATGATAAAATGGTTTAATGGCAGAAACCAGTCTGCATTACAAATTAATCCCTTTGTATTCATAAAATACCTGAAGCAAAACCCATAGTGCTGTCACATTTTCATATGAATACCCAGGATATTCACGTAGTTTGCATTTATTCTGCTGTCTTAAATAACATACAATTATTTCTGTAGGTCATCTGGCTGTGAGTTTTAGTTTGAGTCAGGAGTGTATTTTTAAAGAAAATCTCTTGATCATCTCTACTTACCACACTTTGAGTCGTGTGACAGCAGGCTGAGAGCACAAGAACTGGATCCCTTTGAGATTAAAATAATCTGAAAGAAAGTAGTCCAACAGCCTAAAATTCCTAGGATTTGACATACTAGGAACTGACTTAAAACATTCCAGTGGGTAAATGGAAATTCAGTCCACCCAGACATTCTAGAATTTGAACAGACAAAACATCCCTGAGACGTGTAGAGATGTGCAGATGTGTCCTCAAGCTCTAAGGGTTTCACTCTGAACCTACAATTCTGTAAGACCATGCTTCTTACAAATGTAGACATAATCTTTTTTTCTCTCAAAGTACACTGAAATTAATTAATGGATCTTGTTTAAATTTATTTTCTTATCATGTCCTAAGCGTCTGATTTCATAAGATGTACATGGCTTTCTGTCGGTCATGCTTTGGCTTGAGATTTGTTTGGTCCTCTGGTGTGATTTTGTGATCCTGCCAAAAATAATGATGTCCATCTTCACTGACAGTTTATCCCCATCAGACTTCAGTTTGAATC
>VYZT01030036.1:5293-19737 GCA_013400735.1 Pomatostomus ruficeps | reverse complement strand
TTTCCTTTCCCCTTAAAACTTGGATGGTTTCCGTGTAACCATCCCCCCCCGCCCAGGTCTTTCTTGTAGCCCACATCCCCCCAATAAACCTGGGTGCTGCTGCTAGAAAGTCCATTCTCTCTTCTTTGTTCCTGCTTCGCTTTATTACTGTCAACCACTCTGCTCCAATACTGTGTAGATGATACCTAGATAAATAGATAGACAAAGAAAAACCACTCTTCTGCAGCCGTCTGTCTCACCGAGCACTGGACATTGCCCCGCAGACCCCCGGGCAGTCCTGCGGTCCAAAAGCATTACTTTATCTGGAATGAGTTTCACAGAAATTATCATCTGTTTTGGGGAAATTCCCCAAACAGGATAAACAGGTCTAAAACTAAGAAATACCTTGCTCTTTTCTAAATTTTTTGTTTGTTTCATTTCATATTTTTCTGTTACTAAAATAATCCAGGATTTTGAAGCCCAACCCAGCAAATCACTGAATGTTAACTTAAAGCATGTGAATGCCGCTGTTGAAATCAGTGGGACTGTGTGTAGACAGAAGGCTAAATCTCTTGCCTTGGATTACTGGAACAGAAGAAATTACTTTATTTATAGTGTTTTCATTTTTTCACAAATAGTGCTGCAACTAGCTTGATGAAACCCTAAAAATTTTGTTTTGTGAATTTAAAGCATAAAGTAGTGTTTTTTGAATGAGTGTTAATAACATATTCACATTGCTCATCAACAGTTATAATTTCAGGATATTTGGTGTTGCTAGCTGTCCCTATTAATAGAAATTGAATCGAGTCATTTTACACAACCAGAGAACGAAGCCATCCTGTTTTTTTCTGATGATGCAATAATTTGGCCCTGAAACCTTAGGAAAATTTAACTGAAGGAATAAGAGCTACACAGACTGCAGAAATGATACATAGGAACCATAATGAGAGGGTTCCACATTTAACAGAGCACTCCTGTATTTCAGATGATTCAACAACTAATATTTTAATTATTGTTATTTTTAAAACTTTATCATGGCAACTTCTGTGGTAATTATGCTGAGCATCAACTAGCACGGCAACACCAGACTGTACAACTTGCTGTATTGTAAATCAGGGATTCCCCCAGGCAGCCATAATTTGTCTGTCCTTCTGGTTTTGTCTACTTTAACTTTTCTATTTTAGGGACTACACATGTGCTTTGTGTTAGAGTAGGGAAGTCATAGCAGTCTATGGTGACTTTGCCTTTTAGGTCATGCCCTTCTTTGGTCTTGGAGGAAGATGGTCACATATGAAAACAAATTATGATTCAGAGAATCCCTGCAGAGAGATTAACCAGAGAAATGTGGTTTTCACTGTGTCTTCACCCAGTGTACAAAGTCTCTGTAAAAATAGTCTTGTACTGGTCTAATGAATTGGCTCTCTAATCCTTGCCTTGCCCACTACACACAAAGTGGTTTTGTAAATTCAAAATAGACATGGTCCTGAGCCACAACATTTATAAGATCATGGCATCCAGGAATGGAAAACAACTAATACATCATCCGGTACACCTCCCCAGCAGGGCAGGGCAGCCTAGTTAAAAATGCCTCAAATAACACGGCTTTGACCACATCCCGAGCCAGCCAGTCCGCTGCCTCATTCATCCTGCTGCTGGGAGCTTCCCTTGATTTCCGTGGCAGCTTGTTGCACAGCTCCAGCCTCTGCCTTTGAATCCAGCTCTGCCATGGAAAGGGAGCAAACCTCCCTCGCCTGAGGACAACCTTTCACATACACATGATTGCTCACCTCTTGTTTATGCTTCTATCTCATTACCGTTCTTTTGAATTGGGGAAGTTTGTGTAGATGAAATTTCTGTATCAGCCAACGCAGCCTCAGGATTCAATTGTTGATCTTTTTCTCACATCTGGCAATACTATTGCACTGTCACTACACAGCTGTAGCACTGGATTTCTGAGTAGTTGTTCTAATGACTGAAACCACAGATTTTGCTACTGGAAAAACATCACATGATTATGAAGAGGGCAGTATCTTAGCAGACGAGGGTAATATTATACATCCTTAATGATATAAGTGATCTTAACAGGCAGACAACATATTTCCCTGAGATAAAATATTCACTTATCTAGTTGCAAAAAAGACTGACACTCCTCTTTCATTTCCTCAAGGTTGTAATTTAAAGGATTAACTTAATGTTGTTTGATACCCTGTCCAGAGACTTCTTGAAAGCTGAAGTGGTTGGCTCTTCAATAAAGAAAATATATTAAAGCCTTTGGTTTCGGGGGTTTTTTTTTCCATTTTCCTCTTTCTCTTTAAGTAAAAGTGTTGGTGGTTCAAATAAATATCTGTCTAGACAGATGTCAAAAGTGAAATCCAATGATAAAGACTTACTTCATGATAATAATAAAGCAGATGGCAAAAAAAAATACTTGTGGTGTATAGAACACCCAAGTTCTGAATGCAGAGCCAGATCTTTTTGTTTCAGCTACCACATAGCAAAGGGCGGGCAGGCAGGCAGGCAGTCAGACCAGAAGTTCTCCTACACAGAGCGTGGGTGCGGGGAGGGTGTGCGCATACGGTGAAGTGGTTAGAAATACAGCAATGGATTTTGTGGCTTTCTCCTTTGAAAGTTATCATCTGGTTAATGCTGAGATTTCTGAAGACCTCAAGGGAAGTAAATTATTCAGTTCTCACTACACTGGGGTCTCTTTTCTTGGAGAGGTTTTGTACAGAGCCTGAAAGGTTTGAGATCTCCCGTACTACCCAAACCTCCCCGTGGCTGCAGTGAGATCAGTCACTGCTCAGCAGGAACTGCTGCAAAACACAGGGGATTTGTGTGTGTCAGTACTCAGCATCCCAGCACCTGGCTGTTAGCTGTGTGACAGCTGTGCAGGGATTCACAGCGGGATTTATACCTGGGAACAGCTCTAAGCCAAGGACAGAATTAAGGCTTTAACCACTGTGACATGGAAGCGTATCCGCTAAGCTTCTTTGTGTGCTGAAGCCGAATACAGACAGCTCACTTCCAAGCACTCTCCCTGGTAAATGCCTGAAGAGTTTCTTTAGATTTCCTTCACCTTTCCCTCAGGTTTTGGACCCACGTTGCTGTCACAAGAAATTGAATGTATTCCTGAAAGCAGATTATATCCCACTGATGCAAATCACAGCATATACCAGCTCTCTGTGCTTGGGATCTGTCATGGACTATGACTTCCACTTCTAGGAGTAAGGAAAAATACAAACCAACTGTAACCCAGGACTTGTGTCCAGAGCTGATGATGTCATCACCTTGCTCAAAGAGGAATTTGGAATCCTTTAGAGGGTAATAAAACTGGCATTGATTTTTAAATATTTTGCATCAAAATGTATTTGCAGCTCTAAAAGTTGCAACTGACTCGTGGTCAAAATGGTTTATTTTTTAACAAATGCTTTTCATTTCACCTTTAGATGCTAATTGCATTAAGTGATGGTTGTAGGCTTCAGACAGAATATGTGTAGGTTGTAATTTTGCATGTCTGATCAAGGAAAGAAACCTTTTGTTTACAGCTGTCTTCAACAATGGCCAAACCATTTATTCTTCTGTAGAGAAATTAATAGCTAAGAACTGAAGCCACTAAATAACACCTTTAAGGCATAAATTACCATCCTTCCTTAACGAACTATTTGTTTGTTGTTTTGTCTCCTTTTTAAATAATGAAGAACCAAGAAGCTATCAACTGGAAGCAAAATCATGTAAAGGGAGAACTAAATGGTGTTCATATTGATAACTTGGGATAAAAAAAGGGCATCATTAACCTTTAATAAAATATATCCCTTCTTCTGAGTTAATAGGAAATACCTGATAGATACCATTACTTAATATTAGACTTTTGACCATTACATTTTTTTTTCCTGCTCAGTGATCGAGATAGGAAATAAGTCATGCTGTATTTCATATTCATCTTCATCAAACAGCTAACTGTTTCATTTATATTTTTCTTTTGAGAGATTTCAGTGATTATTTAGTAGCAAAAATATCATCAAAAATACATTCCTCTAGAGAAATCAGTAATTTGATTTTCATCCATAACTAACCATACAGATTGCTGTGACCCATGTAATAGCAGTAAGTCAGGCACATGGAGTTGATTTCAGGAATAAGATCCACTGATATGCCTGTTTTTTTAGTCCAACCTATAAAGAAATCCATTAAGAGGTCTGCATTTGAAGAAAGAAATCTTTATTCCACCTGTTTTTTATAGGTTAGCCAAAATACCCAATCTATGATCCAAGCAGTATTGACATTCACCTGTAATTACACACAGAAATGATGTTACGGCAAGCAAGAACAGTATGTTCCTATATTTACCTGTCAAAACCCAGTCCTCCTGGAGTTGAGGAATATAATTTGAGACTATTTTTCTTTCTCCAGAGCATTAATTTATCATGTAACTTTGTGGCTAGTTTGAAGTACATATTCATGTTCAGTCAAACTCTTTAGCTTAATGAATATTGTCTAAATTTGATCTTGGATCAGAGAGAATGCACTGTGTATAAAACAAGAGAAATAACACTTCCCCTCCTGGAGACATCTCATACAAACAATTTCAGTTTCACACAGGGTTAGGGTCCAATTCCTAATGACAAAAGCAAAGACCTAAAATATTTCTAATCTGAAAATTCCACAGAGGACCACATTTTATTATTATTTACTGTTATTTCCTTGTAACAAACAAGGTCTGGCAGCATTCTTCTGCTATCAGTTAGCCTGTCCTCCCGAGGGTCAGTGGGGTCATCCAAGTGGTGGTTCTGCTCTTTTTACATTGAGATTCCAGAAAATATTATTGAGTGATTACTCACCTGTTGTATCAGCTTTTTTGCTTTCTTGTTGTGTCTTCTCTGCACTGTTAACTATTGTGTCCACAGGATTTGCTATGGCTAGACTGGGAGTTAGGATGCTGCAGTACCTGACATGCAGCTTGGTGTGACCATTTCTCCCAGTGCTGCTGACGTAAGGGACACAGCAGCCAGTTTGTAACTGAGACTGGAGCAGACATGAATTCCCACCTCCAAGGCAGAGATAAGGCACAGTTAACAATCACATGATGTATAGATCTTTCCTTCATCTCCTACATCTGCTGTAAGAACTTTTGTATGACAGAATTTGAAAGTCAGTGTGTCAATGTGAACTGCAATGCCCAGTGGACAAGTAGTGAAGTGAAAATGATTTAAAGATGAAGCACTATAAAAAAATTGTTATTTAAGTGTCTTTTAAATCTTTTTGTTTTAAGTAAATGGAGATCTCATTACCAGTGCACTACATCCACTGCAGGTACTGTACCAATGCAAATACAGGTTCCATTGACTTTGGTGAAGGCCACACAGATCCTTTCGGGGTTGCTCACCTTCTCTAGATCTGTAGTCATAGTCAGACAGAGACAGAAAGAAAGAGAGAATTCCTGCTGTGGTTCAATGTATTGACATCAGAAGAAGGAAGCAGTCCTGTAAGTTTTAAACCTGGTTTTCAGTTATGGTTATGGCAAATCTTGGACCACCCCAGCTTTAAATTTTCTAAGCATTTCATTTTGTTTTATGGTTATAATGTTTAGAATTTGTTACTGGTGCTAGTAGCTGCAGATCTACTTATTTATGTCGTGCTCCTGCGTTTACATTTCACTCTATCAGCTAAACTTAAACCAGTTCACACAATATGTCAGAAGTATTTTGTGTTAGAATTCTCAGATTTACAGGCTCAACGATTTCATTACGATTGCTCTGGATCTGCAGCAGCTGTAGCAAATCAAACTCTGGTTCACAGACTTCACATAGCAACTCACAATTAATTTGTAGTTCTTTTAATGGACTTCTTTACTGTTCATAAAGAGTGCATATGTACACAGGAACCTTTTTTCCCTCATCATCTTCCTCTTTGGGATAGTGTAATTATAGGGATTCTACAGGGGCAATCAAATATAGGGTTTGCATTTGAATTTTCAAATACTCTTTATTGCAGATATGTTTTCAGGCATGGTTTTTTTACTTATCTGTCAGCATTTACTTAAATGGCAATTTTATTACTGAAACAAACTCATGTTTGACAGTGATCTGTTGTATTTGCCTTATTAAAGAGAAAACAAGGAGTAAACCCACTTTGTTTACTCTTCAGAGACCCTTGTGCTGTACTACATGAGGGCTCCACAGCCCTGGGGCGTTGTGTTTGTATTAATCTAAGACTGAATCCTAATATTTGAACATCTGTGTTGCCATCATTCTACCTACTGTTTAAAATTGTATAGGAAAAATCTTCCAAAACACCCCTTGAGGCAAGACCGTGTGCCTATTAAATTGAAAAGATGCTGTGGTGTAGAGCTTGACTGCCTTGCCTGAGGCCACGCATTTCTCTGATGTTGAAATTGTGTGTACCTTTCCACCACTTGCATTGCTACAGAACTTGTTGTATAAGGGTGTAAGGGTTTGCAATCCTCACACAGCAATTTGAGAATTATAAAGAGAGGATTCACCCTGTGAGAACACAAACTTAGGGGAAAAATCAATCTCCTGCATGTACTGATATATGAATTTTCTATTGTTAGGTTTCTTTCCAGTGCAGGCATCTTTCCCCATGCCCAGCAGCCATTCCCAGGTTTCCTGTGCTGGCACTTCTTGTTGACAGCCAGAGCCTGAACACTGAGCAACATCTCCAGCTTCTGCTTCTGTGCCTTTGCCCTAGCCCTTCCCTCGGCAGGCAGGGAAGGAGCCTGAGGCACCCACACAGCCCACCCTGCCTGAGAATCAGATTTCAGACAAAAAAGCTTTGTCCTCAGGCAAAAATATGAAAATCAGCTTGTTTGGGTATTTCTGACTCCTCTGGAGCTCCAGCCCTGGGTCACGTTGTGTTTGTAGGGAGTCAAGGAGTTGTGTAATGGTGGGGATGTGTGGGGTTAGAAATGCCAGTGAGTGCCTGGGAGCTCACGGTGGTGGGGAATTACCCTCATTTGTATATGAGTATTTGTTTGAATGGACCTGCTGCACCCCATGTCTTACCTAAATACAAAATGAGGCTCATGGTTTATGGCAGCTCCCTTGTGCCTTCCCTCCTCCAGTTCCCTTTTCCCAGCTGGAAAGTAAAACCAGAACTTTAATGTTGGGGAACTTGTTTTGAATTTGCCACACAAACCTTTTTTCTACTGTCTCAGGATAACCAAAGTACACCTGTTCAATCTGTTGAGCATCTCAGATGCCAGCTGAAGCCTAGGAAAATTAATAACTAACACCACATAGCAGCTTGGAGAGGAGTCCTAGAGAGAGGCAAGATTTGAGATTGTGCACTAGTATTTGCTTTACTCACTGAATACGGTTTTAGCTTTCATAGTGTGAGCCCACATTTGGATTTTTGTGTTCTTTTTGAAAATACATATAATAAATAAGAAGAAATGTTATATTTTCCATAAAAAGATCTTTCAAAGAAAAAATTCTATTTGGACTACCTCAGAATCAGAAATGTTTATATTTGGTAGACTTATGATGATAGAGAATGAGTCTTTGAGAAATGTCTTAATTGTATGTTTGTGGGGTGGTTTTGGTTTTCTTTTTTCTTAGAAAAAATGCAGCTATTTCAATAAGAACTCACAGTATCACAGTATAAGTATCACAGAAGGAGAGTCTTCACTAACCTTGAGAGGCAGCAGATCCTGCTGCTTTACAGCAGCTCTTAATGGTCAAAGGGAGAACATTTGTATGCCTCAGTACTGCAGAAAGGTGCAGTAACAACAATCCCATCGGGTGGGTATAAACTCATCCCTGCCGAAGCCTGTGCTTGCAGGCAGAGCCTGCATTGCCTTCTCCACTGACAATATCTCCAGAACTCACGCTGAGCTGCTGCCAGGCAGCTGGCACATCAGCATAAAATCCACTGCAATCTGCAATTGTGTGCAAGAATTGGAGCAAAGAGCTGTGTGATTTAGCTCGTGCTCCTGTGGTCCGGCTGCTGCTGGCAGAGTTTCCAGCTGACTCAAAGCAAGCCCAGGTATGTGTACATGACCTGCTCTTGGAGAACTCACAGGTAGACATGACCTGCTCCCTGCTCCCCATTATACAGCAGCCTCCAGGAGTCCTTGGGCACTCTGATGATTTACTTCTGTCCTTTCACCAAAGCTGTATTTTCTTCTCTATCCTAGCAGTTCATCTATTTTATTCTTCTTGAACAGATCTGTCTTCTCCCATCCATATATCCTGCTATTACATATATTAGCATTTCATTATATTATTGTTCTGGGTTCTTTTCAGTTTGCTGGCATACAGACGTGTCTTATTAAATCTTTCTCTCCAGATATTATTATATCTGGTTGACTACCAATTTTTGAGTGCATTATTGTCAAATGCATATATTAGTTTTCATCTTCCTTTCTTTATAATTATTTTTTCTGTAAAAAACAATGAGAAGTATAAAGACTTAACATGACTTTAATGCTTCATCCTATTAAAAAAGTGCAATTGTTAATGTCTAAAATGCACCTTGCATAATCGTAAATGATGATATGCATGAGACCTTAATTATAGAGAACTTTATTCCTTAATTAATGTATTTCAGACATCTGTAGTTTTGATGTATAAGAATCCTGCCATGGGTATATTTTTAAGTTACACATGTGAAAAAGAGATGAAGTTTTCTGGTACTTGTTAGCAGTGTAAGAGGTAGGTGCTTGGCACTTTTAAGTCTGATGTTGTTAATAATCACAGTGCTTTGATCAGGCTTTTGCATTTTTTTTTAAATACTGTCCAATCCTACAGGCATCTAGTCAGATAAATAATTTTACTCACATATATACACGAGCTAAGGTACCAGACTTAGAGACATTTAAAATGCAAAGGGGAGAAGCTACTGTGTAAAAACACATAAGGGAAAAAAACCCAACAAACCCAAAACCAACAACAAAAAACCCAATGTAAAAAGCAGTTCCTTTTTCTTTAAAGTGAGAAAGTGCATGCAACTAGAATCCTTTTACCCTGATCCAGTTAGCAGCATGCTGTTTAAGGACGCTAAGTGATAATGTACTTAAATGGTTAATGCAAGGGTTGATCCTCCTCTAAAACTGGGCTGGGAACAAAAGCTGAAATGACTTTTTGAAAGGGAGGGACAGGAGGAATTCTGACCCTTCTGCTGGCGCTTTACAACGCGCAACCACAAAGCAATTGAGGAATCAGTGCACGGCACGTGGATTAAAACGCTCCCTAGAAGCAGCCAGTACTGTACATCGCCTAAACCCTCCCTGAACTTTCTCCGTGGATACAGCAGCCTGACAGCCCGGCTTCCCGCTGGGTGGATCCTGCAACTCCAGGAGGGAATGGCACTTCTTGTTTTTAATTAGCAAAGGTGAAAGGTGAATTAAAACTAGCTGTTTGGCAAGTCAGAGCAAGGGGCTGAGTTCTGAAGAGCACCACGGAGGAGGGTGCTTTCTCCTTTTTTCCTTTTTTTTTTTTTTTTTAATTTTTTTTTTTTCCCCTCCCTCCTTCTCTGAATGAATTGCCTTGCAGGAGGGACTGAAAATACAGCTTCTTCCTGAATCCACTGGCAGAGTTACTAAAGACAGCTCAAGACACAACACTGCAGAGTAACGCCTTGGAATGTCCTCGCACTTTATAAACAATTGTCCTAGGGAGGGAATATTTTTACATGACATTTGCACAGCTTGACAAATGGCTAGCTGGGACTGTGTGCTGCTCTGATGAACGCTGAATTTCCCACAGAGACACCCCACAAACTGACCAAAGAGAGAGATCTAACTGCACTGGCAAAGTAGGAGTGGAAGTTGGAGTCTTAAAAACACCCCACCAAACCAACAAACAGCAGCAGTTCAGTGAAGAGAGCAAGAAATTTGTCTTGGGCAGGATGGCATCTGCCCAGGACCTTCTCCTGCTGGCACTCTGTGGCTTGTTACTAGAGCTACCGGCTGGATGTCACACAGCAGATACGAGGCAACCGAGGTTACGTCTGTCACATAAAGGTAGGTCAGTGTGTCAGGTTTGCAAAGACTTTATGCTAATGCAAGTTCACTGACTTCACTGAATGTATTGCATTGGGGTTAAATTGTGGTCCTTTGATAGAGTAAAATGTTCCTGCTCAGAAGTCTTGTGAATTGTTTCCTTGTACTAAACTGCTTCCTAGATTAAGTTTACTGAATTCTGAAAGACTTCAGGTACTTGCAGTGATGATTTTAGACTAGTAAAATATTCTTGTACCAGAAAGAGTGTTACATTTGCATGTCGTTCTCTTACTCTCCATGCTGTAAGAAGGCTGTCAGGTCTCTTAATAAGAGGGAAAGAAATGGAGAAGATAACCTGAAATTATTGCTGAATAAATGTGCATCCTGTAACCCTTGAACATTTAATTGTCTGTTTCGCTTTTAAGATTTTATCTGTCTACATATATAGCTAAGGCAAAGGGACAGAATTCCTGTGCAACCATATGATTCATTTTCTAAACTAGCAAGTGTCATCACACTATAATTAAAATGAGTAACTGCCAATGTAAGTCTGCTTGCAGTTTAACTGAGCTACCCAAAGAAAAAATGTTCTTTTTTTTCTGACATATCTATGTAGAATACTATAACTTTTATTTTTGTTTAAAATTATTTAAGTCTCAGTTACCTGAAGCCTGAACCATTCTTCCTCATCTCCTTCTGTGTCCCTGTTCAGTTCTGGGTTGCATGTGATTTAAACTCTTCCCTGTGATTTGGGTTTAATCCTGTATATATATATAAAAATACCTGTGCATAGCCACAGCATTTCAGTTCTCTGCAGCAGGACATACATTTGTAGATTATATACTTAGACAGGTATGACAGATAATCATTGCAATAGGAGAAAAAAATGTAACTGGGCAAGATAAACAGATGATTGGACAATCAATAATGTTTGGATATTACCTCTTATGCACAGATGAAAAGAAAATGTCTTTTTGCTGACATAGGGATGAACAAATTCCAATTTACTCAAGAACATTTTGATGGTTATACAAGTGATAACTAAGCTGCATCAATGTGAAGTACATTAGAATACCTATTTTAAGAATGGCTAAGATTTAAGAATTAGCAGCAGCTAGAGCTCCATGTGTCTACAGCTTTACTCTAAACCAGGTTTAATTGTGTTTTATATAGCAAGCTAAATTACCAATTATAAGGAAGGGAGAAGCTGAATAGGATAATTGGTCTGAATGTCTTGCTAGGAAGCTATAAGAAATTGGGTTTGCTTTTATAAGGCAATGAAATGTTTCAGAGAAAGAAGTATTTGTCATGGAAAGCTGTCTTGTAAGCAAACAATTAACTGCTCTAAATGAAATAAATTATATGACTCCTTTTAAAATATAAACCACTTTTCTTTTAACCTATAGTTTCAGAGTACAGTAGGAATAGGAATGAGAGCCAAATGTTGATTATATAATCCTTTCACATCTCTTACTGTTGAAAATGTGCATTTGAATGTTGATTTATTTCTAGATGCAACTACTAGGGCTATAATTATTATTGATATTTGTTTGCTTGTGATGGGGTAAGGGAGATGAGAAAAGCAGAGTAAGTGAGACAGATAGACCTAGTATTACGTTGGTGCAGGACCCTGGCTTAGCTGGCAGTTTTGGCAAGCTCCCCACTATGGTGCTGTGACTATTAACTGCTTCTCTGCTCACTTGTAGTAGTAATTGCTTTCCAGTGGTTGGAACCCGTGTACATTTCACTGCATACTGCTTCTCTTTTCAGCACTGAGCCAGTAATTTGGCCATAACACATCATAACTCTGATACCTTCAAAGAGATCTTAAAACATCCATTTCCCACAGAGGGCCAAACCTTCCCTGCCTGGTGGCAGTTCCCTCAGATCCAATGACAAAGAAAGATCTGTCCTCATAAATTCCCCACCACAGTCACACACATCACCATCTTATATTTCACCTTGTACAACACCCTGTTGTATTTTTCACATTTAGGAAATGTGTCTGATTTTACAAGCAGTGTTGCAGTCAGGGAGTGCCTGATCACATATCCCCAGCCCAGGGTTGGAAAGGGAAAACCTGCCTGCCACCCTGGGAACAGCTACTGCAACCCTCCCAGCCAGAAGAATGTAGCGACCAAGCATCAAGACAATGAGCAAATGTCACTGTTGTCCTCACTAATCAAACAGGAACAGTAGGAGGGACCCTCATCTTAATTGCATTTGCTCCAGAGAAAGGCTGCTGTGGGTACCAGAGACGTGTGGGGTAGTTTCAGAGGGGTAGTCAGGCACCCTCGCTATGAAGTGGCTTCAGCCTGTCCTGTGAGTTGCTGTTCTGGTACAGAGGACGAGGCCCATATGTGTAGATTTTCAGTGTGGAGTAGCTGTAACCTCAGTTAAAAATTTCACTGCAAAGACCCTGAAAGATGAAAGTGATCAGGCCTGCTAACTACCTCCCTTTGGAACTGCAGATGTTGGTGGCTAATTGGGATTCAGGCCCTTGAAATATAGGCTAGGGCTAACTGGACATTTAAAAGCTTCTGTGATGAGCATGATCACATCAGATTTCTTTTTGTTGTGGAAGGATATTTAAAATTGTTTCCACAGAGTCAAGAGAAGGCTTCCACATATTAGAAAGAGAGACTCCTTTGATTTTTATAAATTCACAAACTATCTCTTTAAATCACTTTTAAAGTGGTGTTCAGTGTAATTGAGTCAGTGATCTGACAGTGAATGGGAACCTTTTGCTCTCCCAGCAAACCCAACCTTCACCTGCAGCGCACACGTCTCCAAAACCACAGCAACAAGATCAGGTCCTAACCCTTGCAGAGGGGTTGCCTGATGGATAGGAATACCACAATCCCCCTGCCAATTAAGGGATGTATTGTGCAACCCCTGTTTGACTCTACGGCCATTTACTCTGCTTCAGTGGGAGTTAATGAAGGTCCTGCATTCATGAACTACCGTTAAACCTGTCAAGTCAATGCAAACTGTAATGGTGATTTTTGCTAAGGTAGGTCTTATTCACATTAAACTCAAATGTGAATTTTGCCATTCCTTTATGAGATTAGAATTGATCCTATAACCACCTAGCAGTCATTTCATGATTCAGACTTCATTTTCAGTAAGTTGAGATAGGTTTATATCCAGAACTTGAAGGTGTTTTCCTCAAATCATCATCTTGTGCCTATGAGAAAATGTATTCTGCAATTAGTATCACTTGTGGTATTAGTGTTATGATTGCACTAAAGGTCAGTGCTTGAAGATGACCCAACAAGGTCTATGTACTCCAACAGCTTCCTGTTGATTTGTAGAGATAAAAAATGTGTTATAGCATGTTTAATATTACAAATAGATTTCTGCATTATTATAGGTTGACAACTTAATTTAAAAATCATTAGCTCATTTTACAAACAGTACAGACTCTGGCTGATGAGGTGTTAATGGAAGCTGAGCTTCAGCCACTATTCTTTATAGGCTGCTGGTTAAATTCTTTCCCAGTATCCCACAGTTTGAGTTCTCGCAATGGGAAATATATAATTAAGGTGAAATCAGCACACACTGCGTGTTAAAAAGAAACTATGTACATTACAGATTGAAATGGATTTGGTTTCCAGAGGACAGGAGGGATATATTTATATAAGCCTAACAGAGCTACACTAGAAGCATGTGGGCCTGAAAGGCCCATGAAGGATGTAATTGTATAATTCAAGCATTATGCATGGTTTGCTTTGTATTTCTAATTGGTTTTAGACTTTTTCTTTTCCTAGTTCATGAATATGGTAAAGAACAAAGGTAATACAGTATGAAAACGAGATGTCAAGCTTTTAGAGTGGTCTGTACAATTTTGTTGCAGCAATGGGGTCTGGTGCAGTTATGTGCAGCAATTTGCACATCTTGAGGGGTCTGTTTTCTGTTTTACCCACTACATTCTCTTGAGTGACTTGAAGGATTTTGGCATTCCCTGACCAACCACAAGTTGTGGAGCTATGCACTGGACTCTGCTCTTGTCTAGAAAAAGTGTAGTTAAGAAGCAGTTGTGCCTGCCTTACCCACTGAAATACATCTTTTTTACCTGTTGTGGGAACTGCTTGCAACTTTCTACTGTAGAGTCAAGCTGCAGCAGGCAGAAGGAGCAGACTGAACTTAGAAGGAAATCATCTGGGTTAAAAAATACATTCTCCAAGCAGAAATATTCCAAATTGTAGCATACTGCTAAGGAAGGGAGAGACAAAATGTTGCAGACAAAAAGTGATACTCTCCATGTTCATAGTCAGATTTGAATATGTAAAATGTGTAATATAAAACATTTAATGAAGAAGAAATTAAGTTTTTTAGGGCGGACTAATCATATTTGAGGGCTACTGAGGTCTATTACAGCAAAAAAAAGTTTCATTGCCATTTGCAGGAACCAGAGTTTCAGCACACCTACATTAACTTTCCTGATATTTCTAGTTTAGAATTTATTGTAATTAAGAGTTTCACCATGCTTATCCGTGATATC
>VYZT01030029.1:151092-208574 GCA_013400735.1 Pomatostomus ruficeps | reverse complement strand
AGGAAAAAAAGAAAAAAAGAATAGAGCTAATTTATTCCGTCAGCCCAGCGTTGCAAAGCTCACCTGCCTTTTGTTTTTACAGCCCTAATTCACATGGGCCAAATTAAGCCCAGACTTTTACGAGTGGGGCATAAAGGGCACACAGAGCTGCTTCCCCCACCAGAGGAAGAAGGAACCATAAATTGGCTGCTTATACGGGAGAATCCAGAGGCAGAAATCCTGCAGTGCCAGCAGCACTGGCTGGGTCACAGGCCACGGCTGGGCTGCGTGGACTGAAACTCGTTCTCATTCCCTCCCAACTGTATGGCAGGGAAATGAGTAAGGAAGCAAAGCCTTCAAAGAGCTGATGTTTGCCATACTCCTCCAGCACCCCTGGAGCAAGCAGCACCCCCGGGTATCACTGTGCACAGTGCACAGAAGGGTCTCTCCCTCCACGAGAGGGCTGAGCCTAATTAGCTCCCAGCCCAACGTTTATTGGGATGCAACAGCTTTCTGTAATTACAGCATCCACTAACTGCCTGGACCAAGGGGTAGAGATATCTGGCAGCAGAAACACAGGTCACTGCCAGCACACACACACACAGGTGCTCCCAGCTCTGCTGCAACCAGGCAGCACCAGCAGGACACTGCTTTTGTCCTGCTAAACCCACAATATGCGAGAAGCTCAGAGCAAAGCAGTGAGCACCGAGGAAAGGGGTGTCTTAAAAAGGGGTATCTTAAAAAGGTTCTGTTTTTCTGGCTGTCAAAACAGCAAAAGCGTTAATTAAAAGCAGATAGTGAAGGAAACAGAGGTTGGGAGGGACGTGTTGGAATTGACAGAGTTACCTTCGCCCAGGAGGACCAGACGCACATCTGCCCGTGCAGCAGAGACAAACCCACCACGTGCGAGCCTTTCCACCCACGATGGGTGGTACCCGCCTCTTCCACCCACCTGGGAACCTGGGAAATGTAGTCTGCCAGGTGGGCCCTTGCCTGCAGGGGTTCCCTTGACTACATTAAATAACGTGATTTTAAAGGATTTCAAGTATTTCTATGAGTATGTGGGATGCTGGGCTCTTCCTTGTCTGCAAAACAAATCCAAATGCTTTTGGGTGATGGGAATTATAAGCACATCTTTTAAAAATACACTGGACTAAACAGGGAGGAAGCTAAGCCACATTTATCTTGACCTGACTCAGACTGAAGAGTGTAAATTTGGGATGTTTATCTTTTTATTTAGGGCACTGGATTTTGGAGTAGCACTCTGTGGATTTCATGTCTATCCCACCCAAGCAGCAGCAGCAGAAAAACACCTGTAAGCTTGAGTGGTAACCAAGGACAAAGAATCACAGTGTTCCCACTCTTTCTGAAGAAGACAAACCATTGGCAACTTGAGCAGATTTTTCTTCAAACTATATGTCACATAAAAATGTCAAACCAACTGGGGATTAGATCTAAAATCAGGCTGGAGTCTGTTTCACTGGAAAACAGTCAGCAGCAGTTCAGCAGTTTCCTTCTATCTGCGAGGAAATCTGCACAGACAGACTGCTAGACCAAAGAAGACAGGCAAGGCACCCTCGTGGGTTTTTGTGTTTTGGTTGCAGCATGTGCCTCCACCAGAAATACTCCTCTAGTTCTCAGGTCCTGAGTTAAGCTTAAACATTAATTGTACTTGCTGCAATGTCACAAATAAATGCAGCAAGTTCCCAAACTGAAGCACTCCATGTTGAACCCAGGCCTGGCAGATGCTCGTGTTTTCCTGGAAGAGAAACGAAACTGGCAGAACGAGGCACAGGCTGGACTTTGTGTCTCTACACCCAGTGCTAGAGCTGAGCTGATGTATTTAGAAATGAACAGTGATGAGACACAGACCCAGCACAAGGATGCTCTGGTTCATAGTGCCCCTCTCGGAGCAGTGATCCTCACACAGGACAAATCTTCATCACCTGAGTCACCACACCATGGTCATCATTTGCTAGGAAAATGGGATACTGAAGGCATAGCTGTAAAACCAGTTGGTTTCCACACTGTTCATTTAGACAACTGCAAATAAGCTTTGCAAACATGGGCAGTGAATGAATTTTTGCCATTGAATTCAGCAAGGACTTTCCCTCATACCTTTTTAGTTTGCCTGTCCCATAAGCTAAATTTCCTGACATGCTGCAGAGAGTAGGACTAAAGCAGCAGGTATATGCTCACTGCTTTAATTCATTTAGTGAGTCCAGGTATAATAGAGATTTTTCTATTACAGCCAAGCCTTTCTGACGTGCAAAACAATGAGAGGCAAAACAATCTCCCAGTAACACTAAAAATTATTATCACTTTCATTATCATAGCACATGGGAGCCTTGGCTAACAACTGGAACCTATCACAGGCAAATACAAAAGACAGAGCAAGAAAGGAGTTTTCAGAATGCAGCATCTTCTATTTCAAGTGTCAGAGATAGCCCTCGAAAAATTAAATCTGCAAGGAACGTGAGAGACAAGTTCTGCCTGAGATCTGTTTCATATTCTTATTGGCATCATTCCCCAGGGGCAAGTAATTTTGAGTGCAATACAAAGTTGATAATATGCTGAGTATAATTATAATGAGGGCTGATTAAGTTGGTAGCCAAAGTAGAGTAGCTTTATATCTGAGAGAGCATCATGAAAGAAAACCACATTAAAAGTTCTGGAAAAAAAAACTACACACAGGGATTGACAACTAGTTCCCCAGTGAAATAACATCAAAGCTGGAATATATTGTATGCAAAACAACCCACAAACAGAGAAATTATTCTAATTCTTTTAAGGTTTCCATGTCAAAAACTTAAAATCGGAATACATTAGATGCTGCAAAAGAGAAGAAAGTATTGACAGCTGTAGCTATTCCGTGCAATTAAGTTCAACGTGCCCCCTTTTTCCGTGGCTGCGGAACAACTACGTTTGCCTTTGGAATTTTCTTCTCACTTTCTCAGGAACATTTGGCAACAGAAACAATTTTTGAAGAAATCTTTTCAGGAACTGATTCATCCCTGATTCTAGGGGAATTACAAGAGCAAACTGGTATGAGGGCTGATTAAGGCAGTCCACTGTTTGAAAGTATTTCCTCCTTTTGTTTTCTGTTTTTGTTTCACATTTACCTGCAGTCCTTCTCTGGCTCTGACATCTTAATGTGTTTTGAATCTGTAGCAGTAAATCCAGCTGGGTGAAGTCACACAAAATCTGAATATTTCATATGCCTGAGTCCTGCTTCTTTGACAGGCAGAACTCATGGATACGAATTTTTAATTATTACTTCTACATCATGCTCACTTAAACTACCAAAGAAAGAAAAGTTTACCTGTACCCAATGTTGCAAAGTGGAATAACCACATAGGCTCTCGAGCCTAACTGTGATGGGCTGAAATTGTGGCTCCAAAGAAGCAGCAAACTTTTTAAGTGCCTCCCTTTGTGTGGAGTCAGTCCTGTAAATGCTAAATAGAATGACTCAAATGCTGAATTTAAAGCATTTGCTTTGAAATGCCATCATTATCAGCCCAGCGTGCTCCAGGTCCAAAATCATTCTAGGCTAAAGTATTAAATACATGGGGTTTTCTTTCCATTTTAACTCTATGGCAGATATGGTACCTGGCTGTGAAAATACAGAACTTTATAGGAACCCAGCACCTTCTGGTTCAGCAAAGTCATGTCCCAGTTGCTGCAGGCAACTCTGTCATAAAAAACAGTTTAAAAATAGTTCACATTCCATCTCAAGGCTACCAAAACATTTTAGATTCATCACTACACTCCAACAGTTGCTCTTCTGATTTCCAGCCTCACGGTATTTGAGGTTGATCCTGTCCACTCTGTCCAGCTGTTCTTTCCCTGATGTAATATTATCCTGAGTTATGAAGACCTTGGATAATGGCTAAATTTTTAAAGGAATATGTAAGAATGGATCTTCATGGTTTACCCAAAATGCAGAGGCTTTAATGAACGGGATGCAGCCTTTTGAAAAAAATCCCTGGGGCAGCAGGGATGCTCAGTATCACTGCACTGGGGATTGCAGAGCTGGTGAATAAATACAGCACGAAAAAGGGTAGTGCTGTCTTGTGCAGCAAAATGACACCGACACAATTAGTTCGATGCTGTTTTTAGAGTTTACTGAATGTGACCTCTGCATTTTTAATCTTCAAAGGTTACTCCTAATTAGCATCCAGTGATAACATGTTAGAGATGCTTCTTTAAAAGATATCACAGCTCCAGCAATGAGTACTGACATGGTATCTATCAAAGTCTCATGGTGCCTGCAATTCTGACAAAAGGCACTCCAAAGGACTGGCACGTATCACCTTATTTGCATTTTTGCATTTCATTATGCTCATAATTGCATACCACCACAGCAATTCTTCCCCACTATCTCAGAAAACATTATCAGCGGCGTCTGAAATAAATGCTTAAATGTCAACAATTGACGAGCAAGAAAAGCTGACCTTTGCAGGATCTCATTCTTCTGAGGATTGCCCTGGGATGACTCACTCCTCAACTTGCTGTTTGCGTTTGATAACACCGAAAGAACAGAGTTTCTGTGCAGAATGGTTCTGTGAGCTGGAAATAGGGGGGAAGTGAAAGAGCTGTAAAAATGGGATCCATTCACCCCAGCAGTCAGCTGGGATGGACTGAAGGGTTGCAAAACCAACTCTTAAAGTCACCAGAACATTACAGTGGACAGAAACATTAAACTGCAATGGAATTTCTATGGAATTGCTATACCCACATTAGAATTAAAGAGGATTTATCCATGATTAACGTTATGCCAATTGACAAAACAATCTTTCTTCCACAAGAACTGTTTGACAATTATAAACTGCTCATCTAAACCCAAGGAAAACCATTCCCAGCCATCCTACATAGACTGCAATACTGACTGGCCTTCACCAGCCTGAGTTACCATTTTACTGTCATTTCTGTTTCCACCATCATTTCGTGGCTCCATTTCCCTTGATTTGCATAGCAATTTTGGTGCATTTTTTTTCTTTAAAAGAAAAACCCCGCTAATCAATTTTAGCTTAAAATAAATTACACCACCACAGAAATTGCTGCCACTGTCCAAAAATGCTAATCAATTTTGAAAATCTACATCATGGCTTGCATCCCAGATTTTTTCCATCCAATCCACATCAAAATGAAATGATGGAAAATTATGTTCACATGTTCCACTGCTTGTTTGCTTGTTTTAGTTGAGGCATTGGTTATGCTTCAATGGCAAACTAATCGCCTGTTTGGAATCTCGTCCAGTTTGTGTGACTCTTTTTTAATGGCAATATGGAGACGCTGCAGAAGATTTCAACATGGTCCATGGTGAAAGATTTAGGTTCTCCAGCAGGAGAAATTTTTAACATCACTTCTAGAGGTCTAAAAAGAAAAATTAAAGAAAATTAAATGGTTTGTTTTGACCTGTATTGCATTCTTCTGTGGAAGGACTTAATTTCCCTGTATGAAGTTTGTTCTAATAAGCAAAGGATGCAATAGATCAAACTGGAAAAAAAAAGCAAAACAAACTTCTGAGGGCTGTCATTTTTGCCAAGGCCTGTAAAAGATCAGTATTCACAAATCGAGAAGGAAGAAAATGTTCCTCTTGTTGTCTGCAAGCAGAAGCTCCTTGCAGAGATGCCTCATCACAGGCTATGAATTGGCCAATCTCTGTTCATCCACAGGTGTGTGATGGCCCAGGACAAAATCCCAGGTGACTGCAAGGATTAGATCTGCAGGTGAATTCCTGCCTGAGATTTTCCTCTATGTCACCATGCAAAGTGCCTCTACTTTTACCAATAACCGACAAAAACCACGCTGGAGAAAACCCAAGATAGTTAGAAAAACATGATTTAATATTTCATTTATAAGCTCTATTTTGCACATTCCACAGCACATGAAAGAGAATTATTCCTCCAGAACAAACCACAGCGTTGCATCAAGTCCTGAGGAGCTTCCTAACTCACTGATTCACCCTGCTTGAACCACACATCTTTGCAATTGTTGTAAATTACACAATGTTCAGATCTCTTTAAAGGCAGTTCGTGTGAAAGAAGGATGCACTGTATGTTGCATCACCCTTTCCTCGTTTAAATAGGAAAAAAATAAATGGGAAAATAATAGCAATGGACTTGGATCTACCAACTGTATCCATCATCCTTATGCACCTTGACAAATTTCAGTAGTACTGACCAGCATTTTCTGCAAAAACCTCCCAATGTATTATTTTTCCCAGTTCTGACATGTAAAACACCACTTCTAAAAAGCACTTCAACATGATTTCCATTTTAAAATCTTCTAGACCTCATTAAGATCACAGTCTTTGTTTCTGGCTATTGAGACAACTCAAATAAAGCTGAGACTCCTCATTATAAAGTATTCTACCAAATGATTTAAAACCAGGCATGAAAAACTATCCATAAAAACAACTTCCCACATGGATTTGATTAACAACCAAGATGGAAGCGTTTCTTGTTGTCAATAACAACTTCTAGTAATGATAAAGATGGACCATTACAAAAAAACCCTTGGTGTGTTCCCCACATAAAAAAAAAGTATAAATCAATCCTTTATATGAAAAATAGCACTGGAATTATTTTAAGCAATTCTTAGGTTTGTGTCCTTTTTGTCCAAAGTTGGAAAATGAATCTTCTTTTTATTATGGTGTGTTTACTATGAAAACATTTGTCACTGTTCTTCATTGAGAGATAAAATGCTGGAAGTACCCGGTGCACTCATTGGACAATTTAACATGCTCAGGTCAGGCACCCTGAGACTCCACAGCAGCACAACAAGAGCAGATATTTGAGATGCTCGAAATCCAGATTATGGCTTTCAGGAGCCGTGGTGCATTGTTCACCCAGGTTGAAAGCAGATGTATGTTTATATACTTTAATCTTGGCTCAGATGTGAGCTACCATGTTAACAATTTTGTTGCCCAGGCTGCCCTGGCTTGGGATTTAAATAAAAACAAATTACAGGTCTTAACAGTGATAGATGGACTTCTCTTACATTTGTGTAGAGTATTTTTGCCTTAAGATTAAAGGCTTACACATTTATCTGCATAAACTAACCCCTGGAGTAGGGTACTGCTGACATTTTCCAAGAAAAATGAATATCCTAACTTATTCCAAAGAGAAGACTTGGTATTTGTATGGCCAGAGTGACCTTTGCAAGTGCCCTTTCAGATTAGGTGCACTACATGGAAAATTGTGCTCTTACAGTACTCCATAAATCATACCTACCAATTTTCTTTAAAGGGGTATGTAAATATCAGTGTACCAGGTGGGTAAACAACACTAACCTCGTACAAATGGCTTGAAAATTGAAGAAAAGCACCTTATTTTGCTGCTGAAATTGCTTTTGAAGCCCAGCATCGTGGCTTGGGTTGTAGAATGCATGAAATGATTTGTGCACTGGGAATAGAAAATGGGTTGATGATAACCACACTCGACACAGTTCCTATGTTTCTGAGTTCTTTCGATGATCAAAGATATCATTGCTGTATATTACTTTTCTTTGCCGATCCCAAATGCATGTGAATTTCAAGTGACACACACATTATCTGCATGTTGCCAAAATGGACAGACAGCTTTTTAGTTTGTATTTCTCATTTGAGCTAGTTAATGCTTCTGCTCCAGATCCAGCCTGAGTCTCCTTGCAGCGGTTATGGAGCATTTCCATTTAATAAAACCAAGGCAGAGAAGTTCATGTGCGAAAGAAGAGAAAAATAATGTGAAGTTGCAGCCTTTGAAACTGCCAGAAGAGTCATTTGAATAAGTAGTGACTATGGAAGATGTGTTAATTGTTGCTAAGATGTAGCAGATAATAGAAAAGATCCTGAATCAAGAAAAAAGCACCAGGACACACCAGGAGGGTAACAAACACACCACAGGTATTAAAGCACCTGGGTGAAACTCAGGTTCAGAACCGGCTTCAGATGTGACCCTAATTTCAGTTTAACTCTTAACATTTGTGACTTATTAATTCTAAAAGTGTAATTTCTACAAATGTGGTGTTGTCGCTGTGCTGCTTCTCCCATGACATTCCAGGGATTTACCATAAATGTCTACAGAAAAGCTTGGTAACTCATTCTGGAACGGACACAGCCAAAGCAAAATTCATAGTGTTCTCCGCAAGATCTGTAATCCCAGCCTCACCTTTAGGTACCTGAACCAAAGACAACTATTTGATTTATTGAAGAATTCCATTGTTGACTATGAACCAGAGTTTATATAAAATTAAAGATGTGATTTGTATTCAAAAAATGTCTATGTCCTATGATCTAAGAATCAGAGAATCATAGAATTGTTTGGGTTAAAAGGAACCTTAAAGGTCATTTAATTCCACCCCCCTGCCATGGGCAGGGACACCTTCCACTAGACCAGGTTATTTCCATGTTTTCCTCTTTCAAAGTGGTGAAGAATGTGGAAGGGCAAACCTGCTGGCAGTCGTCCTAAATACTTTTCTAATAATTTTTTAGCCCTAATTCACCATGTCAATAAAATTATCTGGGATCCTTCTTTGTCAAGGTGAAGAAAACAGCAGGAATGTACAAGTTTATATTTCCAGAATTTTCTCTTCATTTTGGCTTTATTTTTACTATAGAGATGGAGAGATTTCTAGAACTCCTGGGTTCATTCAGCTTCAGTTGCATTTGTTGATGCTCAAACCCTCTCTATGTGACCCAGACCAGCTCCTGGATGGTTCTCAAGCGTGAACCTTAACAGTGGGATCACAACCATCACAAGGAGGAGAAGATGGGAGCAGGAACAGGATGTTTCCTCCTCTTCCCCACTACATGATGTTGAAATAAGCAGATGAAAATGGTAATCAGCCATTTGGAGAGATGAAGTGTGAGCAAGGAATAAAAACCATAATCCATTTTCAGGACATGCTTAAGAAGCTGCCTCAGAGTTCCGTGGTATATCCACATTCCCAGCGTCTTCCTTTAAAATCCTTAAATCAGCTCAGCTCAGAGTGCCTTTGGGGCATAAGGCACGAGACAGAATTGCTCACAGGGAAGTATCTGAAGCATTTCTGAAAACAGATTTATTTTCCACAAGGGGAAATAAACCGAACAGAGGGATATCATCTACCTCCCAAGGAAAAACAACGCTGGAGGGAGAAGAGAGCTACAAATGCTGCAAAGCCAAGCCTGAAGCGTTTCTGGTAAATTTGTTCTCACTGAGAAGGGAAAAGAGATCCTGGAGGGGATGAGGGGAGTATGTGGGGGCATTCCCAGCCTACAGAGCTCTCCAAACATCAGGCTCTGTATCCCAGAGCAGCCTCCCTGCCATCCCTCAGGCATTTCACCACTGGTCCATCAACTTTTCCAGCAGGGAGAGTTTACAGAGGAGATCCAGCAGCAAATCCAACGTGTTTGAGGCGATACTTAAAAGCAGCTTGAAGCACTCATAACATTTCAAGTCACAAAAGGCCACACAAACACCCCAGGGACACAAACTGTCCTGTTGGGAAAGTGCCACACGTTTATCACTGTTCTCATCTCCTTGCAGCCTCTGAACTTCCCAGAGCTTGCAGTCAGTTTGGAGAAACAGTGAGGCTGAATTTCTGCCCTACAGCCAATATCTGCAAGGCATTGGCTTCCTGCTGCAATTCTGTTGGTTCTTTTCCTCTCTCGCCCTTGACACTCTGCATTGGACAGGGTTAAAAATGCTCTGAGAAGAAGCTGCAATGCCACTAATGCCAAGAATTCCTTTGTGTCAGGGTTAACAGACAGAGGACCTGCCACAAGTCCTCCACTCCATCCAGAACATAAGGATGTAGAATTTCTCTCCTGTACCATTAAATCACAGACAAGCAAATTTCAATGAGGGACAGCACAGCCCTGTTTTGTTATGATAAAAGTACCTGACACAGTTAAAGGAATTATTTAATCCTCAGAACCTTTTGTTAATGGAAGTCTCTGTTCTCATCTCTGTGTTGCACTGACACTGATTTAAGACAAGATCAGGAAAAATTAAACTCAATACACAGACTCACGTTAGTTTGTGGAAACGTGCACCATTTCTTCTCACTCCAAAAAGACTCCTTGTAACAGAGAAGTGAGTTACCCTTGACTTTAAAAGTCATGAGGAAACACCTGTGAGAAACTCCACCTCGTAGGAAAAGGAGGTTTTCCTGCAGCTGAGAGGTTTTTAAAAGTTCCCACCTTTCACAAACACGTTACAGGAGCGATTTTCACAGGAGCTGGTGGATTTTACAGATGTGTTCAGCTATTGGCAGATTCAGAATTCCTCACAAGTTGTTCAGAGTTCAATGGGATACTCTGAGGCACAAACAGCACGCAGGACACACACAAGAATAGACTCAAGACTGAAAACAACTCAGGACTCAGAGACAGGCAGAATGTGAATATTTTCAAGGTGACTTCTTCCCTTTAGAAGTATTTTTTGAAGGCAGCACGATGTTGCACACAGTACAATGCTGCTGAGGGGATGGAAAATGTGCTATTTTCTCTGGAGGGGACTGGAAATAAATATAATGTTCTTGTTAGTGATCCATTTAAAACATCTTTGAGCTTAGGAGGAGCTGCATCATGCCAAGCTTTACAATTACACTCTATCTCCAGCCTCCCCAGATCCCAGCATTTAAGGTCTCATTCATTATCCTATTAGGTTGTCACTGGTGGGAGGGAGAAAAGAGATGCAAATGCAGTAAAACCAAGCTTGGAGCATTCAAGGCCTAATCCAGAGAAGTCACTGATTCCACGGTACCATAACAACACAGCTGAAGCCTGAGTCTTGCTTTCCCAAAATCACCAATTAAAAAAGAATGTCCACTGGCAAAAATATCACCTTAAGATGTCTATTCTGCAAAAAACGTGGTAGGATATAAATAATGTTCTGTTTACTGAAACCTCCAAACATCATATGACCTTGCATCTACTTGCACAACAGCTAGAAAAAATAAAAAACGTTCTATTTGACAGGCTCTGCTAATAATGAAAATGTTTTTAAATGTAAGCTCTAGCTGTGTACCAATCACTGCCTAATCGGGGTTATGCTTTTCAAATTATATTGTGTCTTCTTTCACCTCCCGCCTATTATGTGAAATAAAAAGAGAAGGGCTCAGGCAAACCCTCGATGTGTCCACGTATATTTTTAATATTAATATGTCAGAGCGGCGGCAATAACGATATTGGGCAAATGACGGAATTCTCCCCCCAGCTGGACATGTTAATTGAGAAGCCAAATTCGGGAGGCAAAGTTCACGTGTGTGCAGATGGCAGCACAATGCGGGCGGGCAGCCCTAGGTCAGTGTCAATCCCAAACCCGCCCTAATGGCTCCTTCTCTGCTTTCCCCCCGTCAGCTGCTCCCCGGCCGGGGGGAGAACCTGGGCAAGCCTGGCCCCGCCGTTCCCTCCTGCCCTTGACTCTGGGGCACCGATTTCTCACGGGGAAGATGCCCCTATGGGTGGTAATAATCATAAAAAACCCAGGAATTTACCCTTCGAGGCACAAACCAGAGGGACAATTCCAGTGTTTCCTTCAGAGCTGATGCAGCTGCATTAAACCCATCACCAGACCCTCACTCTGGCAGGGCTTCCTCCCAAGTTTGTGATGCCAAGGGCAACACATTCCCCAAATAAACCACTCGCCTCCTATTTCCTGAGTTTAATAATATTTTTTAGAATGGTGTTATTGTCTTTATTTGCATTTCTATTGAGGCCACTTAATATTTTGGGCAGGCTGGGCAGATTTAAAGGTGCTTTATTCTGCTTCAAGCATATAAAGGTGTTTTGCCCTTGTCAAAGAACTCTGAATATTGATCATATTTATAAGTATTATCTCCTTTAACATGATCTGTGAACTAAAAGTTGAATGTATATGGTCCTATGTTTAGAGAGAAATAGAGCTATACAGCATCACAAAAAGACTTTAATAGTTTCAGTTTCCTAATATAATTATTTATTATCTCTAATTAAAATGCAGAGCTTGGCTTTCTGTGTGAGAGTAGATGAAAAGCCTTTTTAATGAAAAGAGCAACTATGAGCTCTAAATTTCTTTATGGAAGAGATAACTTATGTAATCACTGGTAACCTTTTTCAAGAATATTATCTCGCTGTTTATAAAACAATACCTTTTTACTTTAGAAATTCCCATTTACATATGAAAAAGAGCTTTATTTATTGATGCCTTTGACTGATGTGCATTCCTCTTTCAGGAATACCCTCTTTTTTCCGTCTTACATATGCCAGAGAACCTACTTTCCTTTTGTCATTACCTGCAGTGGTATTTTAAAACAATTCTCTGCTTGAATTATCAATAAGCACAAAATCAGCTCATTCTTCAAATAAAATCATGTGCTATAGCCTTGGTTTATAATGTTATATTTCAAATGTTTTCTATTCTTATGGGTAAAGGAATGCAACATTTAACCACCAGCAGCAGGAACGAGCAAAGGCAAAACCATTTTTATTTTCCTTTCTTATTGTAAGAAAATCTTTCTGTAACACATCCCACAACACACACACAGACACACATTTTCTGCTTTTATAAATATATTAGCTACTTTATGCATCAGAACGATATAAGGAACAAAGAACTGAAAGTACATGCCAGTACAGCTTGCCCACGTCTACATTAAAAATGAGTAATAAACTCATATATTAACATTATTTCTTTAACTTTCATATTGATAAATCCTCCCTTTAATTTCTGAATAAAGAGGGGTTTCTATCATTGATAGGAGATACATTAAAATGATCCTATGACAAAATACCTGAAAAATTCATGATTATTATTTTTCTTGTGTTTGTGTAACTTTCAACATACCTACGACCCAAATCTGACCCATCTGAAGCACTGACATCATCCTCTGATAAATGCACAGCAAATATGTGAGGTGAACTAGTTTGATAGTAATAAAATACAAATATAGAGTGTACCAGAGTACAGATTCATGTGTGGCCAAGTATCTTCTGGATATTTCCCAACCTTGTAAGGTTTGACTCCAAGATCACTGCAGAGGGAAAATTTCTCCTGGTTCTACTGGGCTTTCAGTCATGCCCTTGGCTGTGTCTACTTTTTCATGGAAAATGGAAAAAATCATCATCTGTGGCACTACCTGGTAGGAGTGAGGGCAGAAAAGGAGTTGGTGATGCTGCATTTGTGAAAAAAAATGGCAAAAGTTGACCTTGTACAGTGGCATGTTGGGAAAGACGTAGGGAGTGCATTTAACTGACCATCTCTGTTGTGCTGCGATCACCTGGTCTTGTGTTTCACTAATTAGTGACTGTGTAAAGCCAAAGAATTCAAATAAACATCATTTTTAAATCCATTCACTCTTTACAGTGTTTGCCTTGTAACTTTTACTGAATATTGATTATCTTTTCACTTACCTCCTCTCTCGAACTGATACCTCGTCATAAGGAATTCCATTTCTCTTCTCCAGGAAGGAAGCCACCGGTTTTGATTAAGGACATAGCCCAGGGCAGATTTGATGCAACAGACTCCCAGATATCTGACTGATATTTTTTCCTAAGCCTACTGCAAAGCCTCTCCGAATGTGAATAATTATATATAAACAAATTACACGTTTTCAAGTATATATGTACATGTACTCTCTGACATCTCCCCAGTTGTTCCAGATTTAATCTTACAACTAATTCAAGGAATGAAAAGTAATAATCCATGTAAATCAGTTTAAACTTGGACAGTCAATCTGAACAACCCTGTACACAGGAAAATATGTACATTGATCAAACCAACAATTAATAAAGGTTTATAGTCAGGAGAGGGGTGTATGCTAAGCTGCCTTTAATTTAATTTACAATATTTTTTGCTAGACTTTATCCTATTTATTATTGTATAATAATTCAGATTCTACCACTTTTTGTGAGTAAGGTCTTTAAGCAATATTCACAGTCTGTTTAGGGAGAATCCAGGGGCTGGAGCTACTCAGGTTTGAGTTAATCTCAGATGATGCAGGTTTATAAAATCACACCACAAGAGCCAAAAGGCAATCCAAGGAAATGTGGGGAAATTCAGACCATTCTCTCAATTTGTAAATCAGATAACATTACACAGGCTTAACATTTGACATCACCAGATATTTTTCAGCCTTTTTTTTTTTCCTGTTCCAGTTACTCTTAGCAACAGTGCTGAACACTAATGCAGTTCCTGCATTATTACCAATGGGAAATCCCTGGCATCAAAGGATTAATCTTAGTCTTTGTCTTGTTTTAGTAATAGGAAATAAATTTTACCTAGTCATTGTCCTAGTCAAGTCAAATAAAGGAACTGGATCTGCTGACAAGCCGTTATTATCACAGTCAAATAGATTAGCATTGATTTAGTGTAGGTGAGAGCTGCTGAAGGCTCCGTTCTGGACGTGCTCTGCAGCAGCCTGATTATTTACTGTAAACCTACCCCCTGATTTTCTCCTTAGGCCAGTATTGTTATTATTAAAGCTCATTCCCGGGGAATTATGGCAGCTCTCCTGGTCTCCAGGCTTTGGTCAGAGACCTAAGCAGGTGTTTGCTTAATAATTTGGTCAAAGATCAGTGAGTGAAAGGTTAGGCCGTGGAGGGGAAGAATGGAGAGGTCAGAGCACTTGCAGGAGGGGTCTGAGACTTGATCTTCCCGAGTCTGGGACGGTCGAACCTCAAGGTCACCCATTAGTGATCCTGCTTTAACGGGCTGCGAGATGTCGCCCATAAATTCACCACGCCAGCACCTTTAACCCTATTAATACTTTGACTACTGGAAATAAAAGCAAGGACCCAGAAGGAACCAGTCCGTGGAGAATTATTCACAAAATGTCCACGAGATTAAATTTATCTAATAAAGCTCCAACTCTTAATGCAGCTCTCGAAGAGGAAAAACTTTCCTTCGCTTTACCCTTTTATAGAGGGTCATTAAATTCTGTATCACGGTGGCAGATAAATAAAGGCCCTGCATGTGCAACATGCACGGACATGAATCTAAACAAACATACATTTTACGAGATTCTCTGCGAAAACTGAAGTAAAATTAATGAAAGTAGAAACAAAGCTGAAGCATCTCCTGTTGCCAAAAACCTGTCCATGTCTGTGCAGTCAAAATTTTATAATGAACATTCAGAACTAGAGGCTGACAAACACGGAGTAGCCACCCCCCTATCAGAAGCAGTAATGTTTTCTCCTTTTTTTAGTCAATAACTATGTTTTGACAGTCGAGTATTTTTGCGTGTAGAAGTCTGGGATCACCAAACTGTAACTGCCAACTGGGAAAAATGATATTGTCTATTTAGGAGTTTCACCTCACAAAGTACTTCTTTCCTTCCATTTTCCAACTTCACTCCAAACTGGAGGAGTTTGTACATGCTGCATTAATCCTGAGTTAAAGAGTTTCAAATATTTTTAATTTTGTGAAAAAAATAATTCAGCCTAGTTCAGAGTTTCAAACAATTTCATACCAGAAATATGTGACACTGCTTTGTCTCACCATACACCACAATTCATTTTGGGGCATCTTAAGACTGTGGAAGAGTCACCTTTTGCTGTGTCTGAGATCTTCTGGGCTGCATGTGAGCAGAATGAATTTATATTATTAATCAAAACTGTCCTACAGATGTGCATGGTGTTCATCAGAACAAATAAAAGTCCTGGTTTATTCAGAAGAGATTACATCTAGATCAGAGCCCGAAGAGTGTCTGATGGAGGGACCTCTCAGCCGCTTGAGAAATCAGAGAATTTGGTCTGCAAAAGAGGTAACAGCCCAGGCCAGGTTAGGAAAATGTTCACTCACTGTTATTAGGATTAGGACGTCCTAATGTGGGACAGTGAGACACTGAGCTCCAACCCAGAGAGTTCCCAGGGACTCCTGCGAGCGACTCCTTCCACTGCAGGGTGAGGATCCAGGAACCTGCGGGCACCGAAGCACCACAGATGGGAGCAGAAGGGTAGGAAGGGTGAGACACAAAGGAACCATCCACTTGAGATAAATGAAGACATCACAGCAGAGTAAAAAGAGATAACAACAGACAGTTAGGTGCAGAGTGCTAATTGGGAGTCTGAACTGAATCAGTGGCCCCAGCCCAGCAGTAATGAAATATTCATAGATGGCCACACAACACTCTGGCAGCAAAGGACAGGTTGCTTTGCCTTGCAGCAAAGAGAATTTTAGTAGATCACTGTCCCCTTGCGTTCCCTACCCTCACAGCTCCGAGGCTGTGGGAAGGAAAGGCATCCAAGTGCTGCAGCTTTCTCCATGAAAATGCCCTGCTGGGCACCTTGGCTATGCAGGAATTAAATTATATCATCCACAGAAGGCAGCCACATAGAAATTGAGACATTCTGAAACTTCACAGGTAGCTTTATTTAACTACCAGTCATCTTTTCTTTGACTTCTAGCAAATTTTAGTTTCCATGTCTTCCCATCTTACGAGATCTCTGCAAACATCTGAGCAGAAAGAGTTTTAGGTTTTTCATATGTGGGCAGGAGGGAGCGTGGAGTTTCCACAGAAAAGTAACTCTGCGATTGATAAAAAATTCATGGCTATTTCCAGCTGGGAAAGTAGCCCTGACAGAGACTGTCAGCTCTCATACAGCAAAAAGCGCCCACAATTCCCACCAAGATCAACAGGTTCTGGGCTCCATCCAGATTCCCTCAGATCTGAGCCCTTCCTCCAGAACACTTGGCTTCAATTCCTCTCCCTTGAACTCACATTGTTCAGATGAGCTGAAATCTTTGCACAAACTGTTTGCTCAATTGCGCTGCATACCGTGCGTGCTGCTGGGTGCACCTGTTTGTTTTGATAGCAAGCACAATAGGATATTTTGTGGGTTGAAATCATCCATTGTAACAAAACAGCCTTTTTTTAATTAAAAACAATTCTGGAAATGAAGACACAATAAGAATATGTAGGGGGAAAATCCTTTCATAACGACGGAAGAGTAAAATGTGTCAAAATATTTTTTGAACCTCGCAAGTATTTTGGTGACACAAAGTCAGTTTTCAGAGAGGAGTTGTGTTTTAATGGGCATAAGCTTCTGTCTTTTAAATGATCTCTCAAAGATATTCTAAGTAAATCACTATTCTGTTTGAAAAATAAAGATAAAATAATTATTAAAGGGAACTGTATACTTACTGTGGTCTGTGTTCTGCTTGCTAATTAGGAAGGAAACGCATTTTTAAAAAAATTCTGATCAGGAAATAACATTTCCAATCTACTTAATCAGTATGGATGGGAATCCATTCACAGAAAGCCATATCTCAAAATAGTTCTGTATATTAAGTTTTCATTAATTAAAATAAAAATAACATATAAAAAGTCTAAGCTGTAAGACAGACTGATAATGCTCATCTTTAATACGAAATCTTGCACTTTGAGTGTTGTTTTTATAACTGCCTGCAAGTAAATAATACCTTCAGCCCTCAACCTCACCGAGAACTCTACAGTAGGTCAGGTCAAAATACTAAGTACTGTAAGCCAATTATAACTGTAAATAATTATTTTCTAGGACTAGTTTAATACAGTTTGTATTACCGTAACACTGCCCATTGAAATGTGAAAAAAAGGGAAACCAGAGAAAACTATTCATGTAGAATGTTGTTGCAATAGATCATCTCCTCCTGCTCAGTGACAGAGCAGTCATTTGGACACGGGTGCATATCACAAGCTCTTGGAATGGAAAACACCTTTGTAGGCATTGCCCAAGAAGGAATTATCAGTTCTCCTCTAGATTTCAGCCTACAGAAGCACAGTGAGCTCAGAAATCTTTGAAATGACAGAGAAAATTCTCTTAAGGGTCACCCCAGAGGTAAAATGAACCCGAGCTCGGAAATGAACAGGTAAGGATAGAAATCTCCCCACCAGCCACGTGCCAGGTGTGAGGTGGATTCCCGGCCCTGTTGGCTTCCTGTGACCTCTCACTGCGTCAGGGAAGGTGGATTGGCCATAAACCAGGACAGGTGTTGTTCTGTGGGTTTGGGGCTTTCCTTGGAGCAGAGGAGATTGGTGCTTTCCCCAGAAATCAGAGTCCTGCCCAGCACAGAGGCGCTGCCCTTTGGCCCCCGGTGCACGCGGAGAGAGGGGACGTGAATGTGGTCAAATTCACTGCTGGGCAAGAGACCAGAACGTGGCCTGTGTAATGCTAAGCCTTCAAAACAGGGTTGAAGTGGGACTTAAGTGGTGCATGAGCCTTTTGTTGGCTTTCTGCCCAGCAGTGAACTTCACGCACAGAGAACATTCCACGTTGTCCAAGCATTGTGTGCCGTATACGGGTGCAGTGTAATTCCCCTTTGTCACCCTGACAAAACACCCAGCGCTGCTCAAACCCTGAAATGGTCCTGCTGCCCAGAACACAACCAAGGTCCTGCTGGCACAGTAAAACAGTATGAAAGAGAAGTAGAAAGTAGAAAGTATGTCTTTAGAGTGAAGAAAATTTAATTTTCTCAGCATTGCCATGCCCACAAGGTAAACAGGATGGGCCCTTGTTACAGAATGCTGTGGTTTTGGCATTTACTTGTACAAAACAGCCTATTCTGAAGGTCTTCATTTTGAACTTACAAGAAGAATCTCATATTTTGTGCTTATGTGGAATCCTTCACATTAAAATGTGGCTTCAAGCATTCCCACATTCCTGTGTGCTTAATTTTGCACCCATGAGTAACCTTTCAGATTCAATAGAACTTCACAGGCAGTAGAAATAAATTAAAACATAGTGTATGCCTGTAAAGGAGCCTAAAGTTGGTTGTACTTGCATTCCTTAAGTGAAAGCTTCTCCCTTTCTATTTCTATTTCTTTTTGGAGGTTTTTTTTTTTTTTTTTTTTTGTCTGGCATTAGAGCTGTTTCTTTCCTGATTGACTCATTTTCCTTTGAGAGTTGTTTAGATAGGTTACTGAGAAGGTTAGAAAAGACAAGAAACAAAGGTTTAATGACTTGCAAAATTATGCACAATACAAGAGGAAAACACACATCCTGAACATTTCCCAGCCTGATGCAGTTTTAGCTGAAAAAAGGAGGATGAGGAGGGAAGCTGAATTGGGAACAGAAACATGAGGTGTCCTGAAAGAATAATAAATCATAATTTGGTATTGTAAATTCTATTGGCAGCTCTTAAAAGTGACCACAAGTATTCTCTGAATCTGGAGAAGGGGTCCAGACCTGCTGACAGGTTTGTGTATACCAAGCTGCTTAACACTTTAGGTTATAAAGATGATTATTAGGGGCTTTGAATTTGAGTTCCTACATTGCTTTTACTTGGAAGCAAGCAGCTGTATTTTTTTTTTTTTTTTCTGATGATACTTTCTCTAAGCAGCACGTGGAACCCGATGATTATCATTCATTTTTATTTCCTTAGCAGATGGCTTCCAGCAGCAATTCCTTAAAAGTTTCCTCATTTATAAAATGTGAAGTGGCTGGCCTAAGTTAAACCAATTAGTAACTTTCCTTTATCATTTTTGCAGGTGCTTTTTTCATTAGGAGATATCAATCAACAGCAGGGCAGTAAACATGCTAGTTCTGGTATTTGTGGAATGCTCAGATCATCAATTGAAGTACAAGCAGTTCAAATCTGAAATATTAGCAGTTCAAAACTCCATTAAGATCAGTATCAGACGAGTTGTTACAATACCCATATTGAAATGTGCTGCACAGAATCAGCATGTGACACCTTGGAACTGAAAGAAAATATTTCCTGTTACTACAATACTCATACGAGAACTCTGGATTGCATTCAGAGGCCAAGAGAAAATGTTTTTCACCTGGAAAATGTTCCCTTTTAGTAATACCATCTTCATTAAAAGGGCTCAGCTTCATTTCTTCTGCTTCTCTGTATCTCCAGCTACAGAAACAGAGAAAATGTTTCAGGATGAAAGTATTCTTCTGCAACACAACTGAAAAGTGATTCATCTCTGTCTTAAAAACAAACATTTGGCCTTATTTCTACAATCAGGATCTTTCAAGAAGATACCAGTTTTAGTTTAAAAAAACCAAAGCCACATTATTTGCAATAATGGACATGACTCAGACTTTTACTCTCTCTAAATTAGTAACAGAAGTGTTTCTGCAGAAGTCTGTCAGGTACCTTTGCAGTCTGAAAATCCAACTGTCTTTTCAATTACACTGGAGTGGAATGCAGCTGCCAGACTTTACATCAAGTAGAAAACAGAATAACATTTATATTTTCTGAATTGGTGATTATTAGCGAAGAAAAAAATCCTGATTCTGTAAAGCTACAGTATCAGGTAATGCTTCAGCTCAAAGGAACTGGGTCCTGGCAGGATCAGGCCAACCATTCAGCAGAAATGTTGATGCACTAAATTTGTGTTTGGGAAAAAGGCAGGTTAAAATGATAAATGTCAAATACTAGTAGTTCTTTTAAAAAGGCATCTCCCCTGACACTTCACCTCATCCTTTGCTCTTCCCTCCCCAGAAGGCAACGAGGTGCACAGAGGAAGAAATTAAGATGATAGTGTGTTGACAGGAGCAAGGACACTCCGGTTTTCATCCCTGCAGGCAACAGAAATGACACCACGTCTCCCCAAACTGACACGTTAATAAATTTAGTATCACCTGAACTTTTCTGGGAAAGAGAACCTCTTACCCCAGGAAGTTACCTGGTGTCAGCAATAATAGGATTCTGGATCCTATCCTGCTCCATATATGATGGCAGAATTACCTTTTGGGCCCTAACAAGTTGACAGGGGTTCATTTTGCTTCCTCTTTTAATGACATCTTCTTTGCAGGTGAACTGCAGATGTAATGACTTCCTCTTTTGCTTCTGAATACTCCTGAAATGTCATCATGACCCAAAACATCTCAATCTGGCTTAATGCAAACGGGAAGCAAAGGGTTTTTAAAGGTGAAACTGATCTTGCTAATGAAGAAGTATCACTCTTCATCTGGACAGGGAGCACAAAGCTTGTTAGATCGAGCTAGGTGAATGTCACAGGTTAGAGTTCAAGCATAACACAGAATTGTGACTAAAGATGTTATCTTCCATTTGTGTAGACATACAAAATCAAAACAAAGTAATGCAAGTCCAAATCTAAGCATTTTGGAACGACACAATGAGCTATGAAATAATCCTTCGCTGGAGAGATCAGCGTTTTGAGGACCTTAATCACAAAAAGTTCAAATATTTTTTTAAAAGAAGGCAAAAAGATGTAAGAAAATATGGCTGGGGTTTTTTTAAAGAGAAGGAATAAACAGCAAAGGGAGATATTGGATGGGAGATATTCTCCGAGCTGGAGAATTAATGCAAAACTATTTGTATGTTTAGCTTCAGCGTTTCAGATGGTAAAAATCCATTAATTTCTAGCTAGGTTGTATGTAAATATGTATTTTTTTAATGCACAAGAGAGCAAATTAGGAGGTTCAGGTAATGCTTGGGCTATTTTTCCATACAAAGGGAAAGCAGCTCATCCTTTGGGCTTATAGAAAGTTCCCTAAAACCACTGGAAAATTCTGGGGAAAAAACCCCAAAACCCAAACCGGAGGCGAGAACCAAACACACGCAGAGATCACCTGTGCTGACTCTGCCTCCCCAGGCTGCCTGCTCATCCCAGCTCGAGTGGGAGATCACAGCCGTCCCGCTGGGAATTCTCCCTGGCCGGGCAAAGCTTTAACTTTCAAAGCCTTTGCTGACTGGAGAGAAACGGTCGCTGTAGCAAAATTTAGCTCCCTTCTTTGCAGATATTTCCTACATGTTTAATTCATTTAATGTTTTGTTTACAGTCCAGAGCCTGCTGATACTTTTCTATTTAAAGGAGCCCACTGTTTGCAGGATTGCAGGATATTTCAGATGGACACATTGTGTGAATGGGCCCAGATTGAAGCTAAAGCAGAAATTGTTCAATGATTCACCAAGAGAAAATAAAAAACAAAAGCCTGCTGGATTCAAACACTTGTCTGATTCAGGGAACATTTTAAAAACACCACACGAATATTTTAAGTGCCAAAACTAAAATGGAGATTTGAAAATAAAGGCTCAGATTTTTGAAGGAATATTTGCACCATTCATTCAACCTTCC
This sequence comes from Pomatostomus ruficeps, assembly GCA_013400735.1. Lineage (NCBI taxonomy): Eukaryota > Metazoa > Chordata > Aves > Passeriformes > Timaliidae > Pomatostomus > Pomatostomus ruficeps. Next base: position 186,614 of record VYZT01030029.1, on the reverse strand, counting down.
TGTCTACTTAGAATAAAAATATTGGTTTTAATATGAAGGTGTATTTGAAATGATCTAAGTTTTTTGAGAATTTTTTTCACAGAAAAAGCAGAACGTGTTTGAAATATATTTTGTTTAAGACACACTGACTTAAAAGAGCTTTTCCTTATTTACTCTCGCTTTCCCAAAGATGTTTAATGGCATTTCCTGCAATGAAATATAAAATCAAACAAGAGGGGATGTAAAAAGAAGGCTGATTGTTTGTAGAAACAATATCTATGACTAAATATGGTGAGCTCAGCCCCTGCCTGATATCCATGAAGATCCTTAGCCAGAAGAATGTACATAAATTAAACTATATCGTAGTAAATTCTACCCAAAACAATGAAGTCAGTGTTTACATTAAAAATAAAAAATTCATTGTGTATCAAAGCTTAATACTAAATGACTCAGATGAACAAAATGGAACAACTGGAGGTTATACTCCACAGCAGTGGGTCAACTTTGCAAAAACTATTCAGCAGAGTTCTCTAAAGGTCACCACAAAAGAGTAGGACAGAGGAGAAAGAACAGTGGGTTCAACAATCCAAACTCAATTACGGAGCCCAGAAATCGGCTGGTATGGCCATGCCATCGAGATAAGAACTGGCTTAAAATATATCAGGACCTCATAGAATTCCTTCTTACGCAACTGGGAACAAAGAGCAGCTTTTATGCAGCAGCAAAAACTTCCAGGCCATACATCATGCCGTGGGTTGGTGCTGGAGAACAGCCTTTATTCATCCCAGATCAATGAGTGCTAGAGAATGGACGATAAACTTGCATGTCGAACTCCAAAGTTGCTATTCAAGTTGCCTCACCACAAAAAAGCAAGTGCCCGAATGCAAGATTTGATTACCTAATACCCAATACCACACAGAAAATGTGGCACTTTCCTTCTCACACGTCTGAGGTAGAAAAATTGGCTAATGAGTTTAATCCACTTACCTCAAAAGAAAAAGTGAAGTATTTGCAAATAAGTTTAAACAAATTTTCAATTAAAAAAAATTATGAGTCGTGGCCCCTGTGTTATTTTAGGAAAAACAAGCAATTACACTTAGTTCTAACAGGTGGAATAATGACTTTTTCACCTGTCAACTGACAGCTTAAAATTCCCACACATGTAGCCCATTTCTGTTTCATCTTTTCTTTGAATTTCAGCTGCTTTGCTTTTCAATGCCTGTGCTTTGCTGGTGTCTCCTTTGTGTCTGAAACTCTCACACTGAGTTCCGCCTCTTTGGTGCTGGGCTTTCTTTTCACAGTGACATTTCAACATAAACAGTCAATATTCATTACCTCAAAGGAGACTTCCCTCCTATTGCTGACCAATTAAATACCAGCTGAGCTAGGCAGACAAAGGTAAAGAAGTTGGAACACAAGACTGGCTGGGGTATATTTCTTCTCCCCTTAACGGCGAAAAAATGGATTCAAAACAAAGAATTGGCAATATCGGGAAAATCTGAAGCAGAGCAAAACAGTTCCTTCAGAAGTTCTGCTCCTCCTTTTTATCTCGCACGGTTCTTTCCTGGTGTTGTTTAGTCTGTAGGCAGGAACAGAAAAAATGCAAATGTATCACAGGGACAAAGAGAGATCACAGGTATTCCTCCGCAATCCCAACTTTGATGAAATAGCAAGGATGTAACAAAAAATAACATCTGCTATTTGATGCCAAGAGAAAGGGCTTTTCCCTTTCCATTCCTGAAATGTGAGGAGGATTCAGCCGTGTTTGCAGGGTTGTTGTGTTACGTTCAGTTCAGCAAAGGCCGCTGCGCTCTGCGTTCTGTAAGGTTCAGCTCTGAGAAGGAAAATGCCCTAAATAGATGGTGAGCAAGGGTGAAAGGTACCCTGAACCTGTGGCTGAAGAGTTCAGCTGCTGTCAGGCTGCCTGGGGGCTGAGCAGCCTCCTCCTCTGCCTGGGAGCAGGAGGGGATGGGATCAGCATCATTCGCTGCCTCCCAAGCCCTGCCCTGGAGCAGGAGCGGCTCTACCACGGTGCTGAAACCCAGGCGCTCACCCAGCTCCACCTGCACAGCGCCCGAGCCCCGCATCACAAAACCACCCCGCTGGGAAGGGTTCAGGAAGCTCACCCGAGCCGCACACCTGCCTCCAGGCAGGAGCAGACACCTGAACTCCTCCTGCCACCCCTGTCCGACCTCTTGCTGAAAACCTGCAGCCGCAGAGCCTTGGCTCCTCCCTTGGCGATCCTGGCAGCGCTTAACAAGTTCTCAGGTTCTTGTTACTGTCTGCAGCAGATCCTTTCTGCTGTCAAGCAAACCTGCATAACCCCAAATTTACCCCACCCCCAAACAGAATGCAGAGACAAGGTCAGTGGTGATTTGGCCCACTATGTTTTTCAAACCCCTTAAGCATTCATAATAGGTGTTGGATGATGAAGTTGTTTAGAGAACAATTTTAAAAAGTGCAGCAATTTTTTATAAGCTGTAACAATGCAGAAACTTCAGCTGTTTGTCTTAATAAATGCATTATTAGAACAACCTGCCAAAGAGAACAAAAATGTTTGAGATATGAGGGGGCTGCAAAGATCACCAGCAAATGTGATGCTAAGTCTGAAATCAAAGGTCATAACGATTGCTCAGTACAAGATCGGGCTGAATTGTCACTGTCTGAAATGGTGTTTTTAATGATACTAAATTTTTCCAAGAACATGTAAACAATTCTTTTCCTTCTTGTGAAACAGGTTTGTGTAGCACAAAAGGGCCCAATCCCCCAGCCTGCCCTCAGTGGGAGGTTTGCTTAACCAAGAAATGCAATGTCAGGCTTTCTCAGAGGATAAAAACAATACAAAGAATTGGTGTAAATGCTTTATGTAAAGGTAACAGCTTGAATCCCTGAAAGCATCCAGATGATTTTTACTTAAATGGATGTGACATTGCCAAGAAAGAAACTTTATCCTCATGAGAGATCTTTATTAGCCAGGGTACTTAACCCTAAAGATGAGGAGAATTTAATAATCACAGGGTTGTTTTCTCCCTCTTTCTTTCATTTGTGCAACCAGCAGCTAGAGGGCACAAAAGAATGCTTTTACCTTATGATCTATCATATAAAAGAGCTCTACAGACTGAATAAACAAAAAAATAAATCAGTGCTAATATCATAGCATATTACATGTTTTGTTTAGGATCTTCATCCCGATTCTCTTTCGCAAGAAGCAGCAGGAATTCCGAGAGACAATGGCATGCCAAGGCAGGAGACTCATCAAAGACCTTTGTCCCACTAAGAATGTGCATTTAAACCCCAGAACGTGGCAGGTATTTCACACTGCACACACTCGCTGTGAATATGGTCATCATTACTTGCCTTAACTGTTTTGCAAAGCTCTTTGTTTAAAACTAATATAAACACGTATTTAACCTCCTTCATTCTTACATCTTAAATATTAATGCTGGCTGTGATCCTGCATTAATAACAGCTATTATTTTTGCATTAATAAGGAGCTTACAAGAATAAACATGGAAGTCATAGTGCAGCCTTGCTGTCAATTAAAAAGAGAGTCAGTTGTAGTTGCAGAGTGCTTTATCTTATCATTTCACTCAGGACATTCCCAGGTTCACAGATCTGATCTGAACAGCTCCAGCGATAATAAACATGTAAGCACACGAAAAACCACCATGGCAAGAAAGCCACAAAGGAGGTTATCGGTGAGTTGCCAATTTTGGAATCCTTCACTTTGGAAGGAGCATTATCACCATCACCGAGGTCATTGATGTGGACAGAGGGTGCACAGAGCTTGACATTTTTGCACCAGAAATCCTCATAACCGCAGGAGGGGCCACATCTGTTGCTGCACGGTGGAGCAGGGGGGCACCTCAGCAGCACCGTGTGTATTTGTGTGTGTGGATGTACATCCCGATAGCTCAAAAGCAAAGCAAAACAAAGACCCTTCCCTTCACCCCTAATGAACTTCCCCAGCCCCTTAGGCTGAAATCGCTTGGATCCGGCTAGAGTACCATTTGCCAAATTGTAAATTGCCTACATTTATTTTGGGAGTGCACTAAACAGAGTGCTAATTGCCTTGTTTAGCACTTTCCCTTCTTTCATTTGCACTGGTGTAAAATCTTAGTAAATTAACTCGGGATTTTATTATGTAGGTAGCATTTGAACAACTGAATCAGTGAGAAAGCAGCATCAAAGGACTGATAAAAGAGGAGTTGACTCTACCCAGAATGCCATTTATATGTCCCTTGAATTAAAAAGGATGAAATTAACTTTTAATCCTTTTGCTTTTCATATAGCTGATCTTAACATAACATGTATTACTCAGTCATTTTATTTGCATTTACTCATTTTAAAATGTTAATAACTGTGGTTGCAAAGCTTACTGTATGGGAATGTGCAATTGCTTGTATTCATATACATCAGTGTGTACGATTCCTTAGTAATTTTTTTGAACTGCAGCCAAACACAGACTTGAGGCTTCTGTTTATTGTCAAAGAGAACACCCTGAAGAGCAATTCCCATCTAACTGTTCAGTGGGCTATGCAAAATTAGCTGGTGGTCTCACACTCGTGCACAGCACCGACGGGATCTTATTTTTACATGAAGCCCAAAGAGAAAATGTGGGGAGGGGGGAGCAGGGAACCATCACCCTGTTTTCACCACTACAATAATCGTCCTCCCCAGAGGGAAATGAGAAATATGTCATTTATTCTGGGGCCATAATCAAAGATCCTACATATATAAACAGGATGTTTTGGACTAAAATCTCTTACCAGCAAAATTTCCCCCTCAAAGCCATCACTGAGGATTTTAACGTGGTAGCCCCGTTGCTCGTGAACACAAGTTCGTGACAAGAAAATTCAGACTGGAGACCTCCAAGCCCATACTCAGGAAATCTGGGTTCTGTTCTGAGCTCACCTACTGGAAAATTTAGATGGATTTCAGAAGTGATGACTTATTTGGGGTGTTCTACTAACTGCACCTTAATTTTCCCAAGTTGAGAAAAGCCAGAACTTTTGTCTTTAAATGCAGCCAAAAGTCTCATAAGTACAGAAATGATGGATAAAAGCCTGTTTGTTGCTGTCAGTAAAACACTGTGCTTGCCAAAATTTGATTTATTCTCTTCTTTCAGTTTGCTGTCCTTTCAAATCATGTATGTGCATCCATAAGGAGCTCAGAATCATAACAAAAATTATTTATTAATGCTAGAACAAATTTAATAAACTGTTTAAAAGAAATAAGATGACATTTCCTAGTTTCTGATATGTATTTTTAAAGGCTGCTTTACTGGTTAGTCTCCTCTCAGTACTTCTGATTGTAATGGGAACAGGAAACACAAAACGATTTAATATTAAAAGTCAGCAATTCCTGAATCCTTGGCTTCACCTGTACCTTTGATTAAAGATTATGTAACTATTTTCAGGTACTCAAACCTCTCTACATTAAGGTACCTTACAAATCACAAAAAGGTGATTGCTTTAGAAAGCAGCTTTTTAAATGATATTTTTTAAGCTCAGTTTCCAGACCAACATTCTTTGGGAGGGTTCCAGATAAGTATCTGGAACTTTTCGATGCTTCTCCCAACTGAACCACCCAGGCATTTGATGTAACTCTATTATTATTTAACACTTGGCTGCACTGCTGTGGGGTGCAGTGTGAATAAAATATGATTTAGTGCGTGCTGGCAACTATTTGCCAACAAAAGAAATGTTTTCTAATGTTTCTCTCCACATAAATTTATAATGGAGATCCAGAAGCTGCTCCTTATATTACAGAGGTGCAGGAAGCCATGCCAGATGTTTCCAGACCCAGGCACAGTATTTGGGACCCCATCCTCGTGCTGCAGGACTTAGCAGGTGGGGAAAGAAGTGGCTTATGGATTTGTTTTCATCTGTGCAAGAATATCATGGTTAATTGGGATGTGAGATCCCTGTCACTGCTGAGGGGTTTTTACATCACAGAACTCGTTCAGGCACTACAGCCCCGTGATGTTCCCTGCTGGTAACACAGGCGAGGAAAATTCTAACTCTGCATCGGGATGTTTTTCATTATAAACTGAAAGTGTTGCATTTCAGTTGCTGAGGAACAGACACAGTGGGTACTGGAGGGGATGTGGCCACCGACCATGCAGAGCTCTGTGGAGGTGAGCAGAGCCTTTCCTCAAGGTGCTGCAGAAACCTGGCAGGGATGAAGTTGGCTGTGTCAACCCAGTAAAGAAGTGAGCTCCTGAACCCACTGAGAAGGGAAGAATAGCTCCTGCAGAAGGAATACCTAAGACAGGCTGAACAGCTCTGAAAAATGAGCAAACAGGAGCCTGAGGAGAGGATTTTGGTTTTAACCACTGTTTGACCACTTTGGCCTTATAGTTTTAGGAATATATTTTTAATAAATTCATCTAATGCTAAAAAAGAAATGGAAACAGGTGCTTTCAAGTCCTTTGAACCTCAGTGTTTACTGACAATAAAAAGATTAATATGGCAGAAAAATACACAAAGGAGAACTTCTCTATGGATATATAGATTTTTAGGTTCTAACATACTCACTGATCTCAGGCAAAATGAAAATGCTAAAGAATCTCTGCCAAAAACTTTGATGCAGATGTGTTGGTCACCATTAGTATTTTAAGTAAATCCTGCTCATCTTCACTTCGTAACAGAAGACCATTCATTAAAAAAATATTATATATATTATTGCAGTTAGAAAGTGCAAGTAACTTTACAAGCCTATCAATATAGCTCCTTCTCTGCAATAATTTACACTTGATAATACCAACAAGATTTTCTTAAAAGGCATAGTCTTCAAAATAGAAACAGTCAAACATGATGGTCACGCTATTAAAATAAAGTTAACCCCATCCAGGTATCTTCCAGGAACAGGTTTTGATATTCCTTCCTTTATTAAGACTTTTAAACAAAATGAGTGTAATCTGGATCTGCATGGAAACGATTTTTTGCTTAAACAGTTAAAAGTGTGATTAAGTCATGAACTAGCAATGAAATATTATAATGTAAAGTCATAAGAACCTGAGATGTGCACATCTGAGAGAAAATAATAAATAACAAATACAGTTACTACAGTTGCACCAACCTTTTGAGGATGGTGGAGGATATAGTAGTAACTCACTAAAAAGTGATTGTATAATGGTTCTTCTGCTCACTTGGATTTTTAGAAACATATTTTCTGTCTTGCCACTTCCTTCCTATTTGCTCCCTGTCCTTGTTAGGCTTCATTCAGCTTTTCAAATCACTGGAATACCTGGAAAATAAAGCACCAGTTTTTCATCAGTCTTAGTACTCGTGATGCTGAGTCAGCAGGGCTTTGAGATGGCTCTGCTGCATCTTTTTCTTCAAAGATCCCAAGAACCCAGCGCTATCTTTTTATATGCCAGGGAGAGTTTTGCTTAAACCAGGCACAAAACCAACGAACTCTTTCAAAAGAAAACTCAGAAAAATTAAAGAAAGCAGCAAATGGAATGAAAAACTGGGCAAAACTCCCTTGTGTCCTAACAAAGTGGGTCCTTTCCCTCAGGCTTGCTCCTGGATCAGCAGCTCAGTGGCTTTTAAATGCTGACAGGCTGTGCAGAATCCCCTGACTCCCTGGGCTGCACTGGGCTTTCCCTGCCAGGGTCCTGCCTCCTCCCCAGCCTCAGCCAGGGCCTCTTGTCCCCTACTCAGCCTCTGTGCCCATGCTGGGATGCTCTGGGGGAAGGAGCCATCTCCCCTGATGGGCTGAAGCTCTCAGGAGGAGTTAAACATCCCCAGGAGCCTCCTGGGTGGGCACACACACTGCCTTGCACATTCTAAACTGAACATAATAAAGTGTAATGTCCCCAGGATGTTATTTCATGAATTATCATCTTAAAGCAATTCCACTTCAGTTTTCCAAGTCTGCAGGGAAGCAGCTTTCCTCAAGGGACCTGCTGGAAATCCTACCTTGACCAGGATCCTGAGGGAGGCTGGGGGGTGACCTTGGGAGAGTCAGGAGTTCCCTCACTGCACCCAGCAGTCCAGGCTCTTACACAACAAAATCACCCATGAGAGCAAGCCCCACGTTGCCTCCACACCCTGCTGCCACACCAAACAGGACTATTTTTCACCTATAACTTCACTTGAAAAAGCACTGTATTAGTTGAGAGCATTGGTAACAGGGTTTGATTTGCCATATTTCATGCCTGTAAGTGATAGGACAAATTTGAAATTACTTATCCAGTGTCTGGGACAGATTAGTGACAGAAAAACTCCATAGGTCTTTACACCCATTTCTGATCCTCCAGCAGCAACCAGAGGTCCCCCCTGGGTAAGCCTCAGCAGCACTGGATGTCAGCCACAAACGATGGCAGCACCAATGGGAAATGGTTAACAAAGGTTTGATATTTCATTTCGGGGGGCAGGAAAATTAAATCTGCAGTTTGTGACTCTTAGGAAATTAAGTCTCTATTAGGAAAGGGTTAAAGACAGATTATGTAAATAGGGATATTGTTATTTCTCCCATATGTAGCACTGTGGAGTGAAGACTGCTTTCTCTCCCTGCCTGGTTTTTTCTCTTTTTTTTTTTAGTTTTTCTTTTCCACAAATTGAGAGATTAACCTGGTCTCAATTGAAATGGCAGCCCATATCATACCTTCCCTTGATCTCACAGCATGGCTAATAACAGCTGGGGCCTACCAAGCAGGCTTCTTTATTTTTCCTTTATTGTTCCAGGCCACACAACCGTGAACCTTCAGCATGTTATGTACTTAAGCATGGTCAGGTTGATGTCATTATTTTCTTATTGTTGTGGAGCTCCCTGGGTGTTTGCCCATATTCATAGAGAGGGGCTTGTGTGCTCTTTGTAGGTTAACCTTTTAAAAAGGAGATGCTCGACCACTTGCAAATGTAGCCCAGGGCTGTGACACTGCACCGGCCGATTGGTACGCTTCAAAACACATATTAGCACCGCTTGTGCTATTTCATCTTTCTTTTTAATTTTACCCCAGTCTTGTTAGATAAATCTTATCTGCGCCGCAAGTAAATGCTTGATGGAGCACATTTTTAAAGCCTTTAGAAGGAGGGGGAGAAAAAAAAAACAAGTGTGGTTTGTCTGGGTCACTGTGTGCTTTGTCTAAGTCTGGGCAGAACTATTTGCCAGTTTATCTGTCCGCTGTCCCTCCATCCATCTCGCCAGCCAGCTCGCAGCAAAGCAGCCACGAGCATTAAAGCTGAATTGTGAGAGCTACAGGGAAAAGTGCTTCTCTGCATGAACCCCAGCCACAGCCAGCTTTTACAATCCTATAAAAATTGGTCTCCTTGCTATCAGTTCAGCCTGGGAAGCAAGCACAGCTCTCAATTGCCTCCAGCTTTGATGTAAGCACCCCACAATATTTCCGTTTAAACTACAGTGGAGAGAAGACACCTATAAAAATATTAATTAGCTCCAGTTGACACCAGATGCAGCTAACATACTGTGCACCAGCTCCAAAACAGTAGAGTTTTTATTAGGTAAGCTAATGTTTATTAAGATCATTAAAGCCTGACTCATAAAAGGCTGAGCATAAGAAAGATGATCCAGGTATTATTCCTACCACGTATCAATGTAAGTTTGTTAAATTGCACTTCCAATGTTAATTATTCTGGAATTCATTTTGCAAATACAAGCTTTCAAGGAATTTGGCAAGGTTTTTTCAGGCACTCAGCAGGCCAAAATGGAAATAAGTGAAGGGGTGGTTTTGCCCTTCCTCCCCCATACCTCCACCGGTTTCAATGAATTTTGGCCTCGTAACTTTTAAATGAAGCAGATACAAACACCAGCAGAGATTACAGGCTTAATGTCTGAATTATTTCAGTAGTGTCAATTATGATAATGATAGTCCTGACACCAGCGTATCCTTTGCTGCAGTTTCTTTTGTGGACTGGTTGATCCTTTGCTTTTTCAGCCTGGGAGGTCAGGAAGGTGAGTGGCACAGCTGGGCAGGCAGCAGCCTCACGGGTCTGGGTCACCTCAGTGCCTCAAAGGTGTGCCTGGAGTTTGGGATGGGAAGCACAAGGTCACCTGTGCTCCAGAGCACGAGGATGGGTTTCTGGTCACCACCACCACTCTGGGTGCACACCTTGCCCTTTCTGTAAAACCTCTGCCCCTCAGGCAGGAGGTGAAGCAGGATGATGCTGAGATCTTACAGGACGGAGCACGCTGGGTTCCTCACACGTGATGACACCTTCGGAACTTCCTTGTGTCTTTACCAGCCTCAACCAGGAGTGTCCCCTTAACCCTTCTTTCGATCACTGTAGAAAAGACAAACAGCAAATAGATTTCATTTTTTCTAATTTCTGAGGTCCTCATTTCTAACAGAGTTCTGACTGTATAAACCCCCTCAGGACATGTGTGACTGTGTCTGAGCATAAGGAGACGCGGTCTGAACCCTTTGCACGTGACCATGCAGGGGTTTTTCCATGGATCATGGCTCAGACTGGAGTTTCTTGAGCCAAATGAAGCCAATCAGTTCTCTCTCTCTCATGTCTGTAAGGAAAGAATTGAATATGAGCTCCTCCTTTCTTGTACACAAACCTCCCTGGACAGTCTGGCTTACTCTGGAGTGGAGCTAGGAAAGCCAACATTAAAAAGTTGAAATGGTCAGAATTTGAGCCTGACGGAAGTCTCAAGTCCCAGTGAAGATGGGAACAGCCCTGAACTGTCACTGTGGGTCTTTTCATTTTCAGGCTTTATTTTTATTATCAAAATAATAAAAATAGTTAGTCTACAAGACATAATACACTGAATTAATTTTTCTCTGACATTTTGTAGCTTAGTAATTTCTCCTTTGCAGTGCAAGTAAATTTAATGTTCAGGTAAAATGGTTATTTTCTCTTGAAACTGAAGCTGAATATTTCCTTCTATAATGAACCATTCCACGTAACTGTTTTAATGCCCCAAAATATGTGGAAAGTTTTATGTATAAATTTATAGATATATACCCATATATATGCCTCACTGAAATGTGAATGTGTCAGGCATATTCTTGGTTCAACTTTGTTTAAGGAAATTTATAATGAGAATCACAAATGAATAAAATTAAAATAAAAATAACATCTCTCCCATATCTATTTTAGTGGTGTGGTTGTAGAGAATGACACACTGGTTTTGGAGTACAGCAATGAACTGTGAATTCATTAAAACCTCAACAGTCTCATCTTTTATTATCTTACACAAGATATCCCCTGAACTGATCTTCTGTACACTTATAATACCCCATTTGCCTGAAGCCCAGTTTTTAAAACTACTTCAATATTTTCCCAGATCTGCACAGTTCAGAAATGTAAAAAACAAGTTACACCAGCATATTGATTTTGACTGAAGCCCTTCAGTATGTTTTTATACCAAAATCTAGGATCACATTGCCTGGTGTAGGAAACGCATAAAAATTAAGTAAACCTGTAGAAAAAACAAAGGTCCAAAAACTTCCTCCTTATAAGTATTGTTATTTTTTTGTAATTTTTGTGGACCAAAAATTTTCAGATTTTAATGACAAATTTCCAATATCTCATTTCCAATCTTTTGGTTCCTTCAAGACCCAAGAAAAAACAATATTGCCAGAAGACACTATTTACTAGGAACTATGGGCTTCCATTTGGAAAATCTGACTTGAGCAAGATGTCCTTTCAGACAGCACCGTGCTCTGTCCCTGCTTCCATCAGGTCTCTGCATATTTTAAACGATATTCAGAAATATGCTTATGCTTTTTTTTTTTTTTCTTGGAGATCTGATTTTCTTATCTGAACTCTTTTAACAAAGGTATTATGCTAAGTAGAAAAGCCGGCCAATTTTTTTCCAACCTTTTGCTTCTCTCCTAAACCACAGTCATTTTGTTAGACATTGAAAATGTCTTGATTTAGTTGTCTTGCTATTTTGGGCCTGTCCTGCCCCCTGCAGTGGTAATAAGGATGGGGCTTCCTGCTGGGTCCTGAAGAATACCATTTCACGGCCGCCACATAGCTGGCGGCTTTTATTTATGGAGCCAAGAAAATGAATGGGTATTAGTGTCCAAACATTTCAACATGCTCCTGTGGCCATGCACAAAAGGGACTGATTTGCAGCAAATTTCCACTTATTTTCCAAAAGTATTTACCTTGCAGAAGCTTGGCTGATCGCTATAATGGCATAGCAGAGGGGGAAAAATGACCATTTCAGAACCCAATTTTTATATATGTTTCTGAACCTTAAAAGTGCTATACTTCTTCTGAATAAAGATAATACTCTTGGTTGCTAGGCTTTTATGGATATGTGGCTAATGCCAGCCCTTTTTTCATGTGTGGCTTTACAGCAGATGAAATAGGCATTACCTAAAGGCAAGGAGCTTACCCTGCAATGGGGGCTGCATGGGTGAAAGCTCTTGTGAAAGACAAAACTTCTTCTGAGCCCTGCAAACGGCAGCCTGGCACCTCCAAGAGGGGTTTCCAACACCTGTGCTTGTCCCTGCCTGCTGGGGACAGCACAGGGTGGGTTTTATACTCTTCCTAAGCTACCCCAGGGGATTTGGGGAAGGACTTTCAATTGGCACTTCACTAGGTAGCTGCACAATCCCTGCACCGTGACGCTGTCCCGAAAAAATGCAGATCTTGACCAGGATACCACACCAGCAAACACTGGTGAGAGCCACATGCACCCTTTAAATCACTGAAATGGAATAACCACATGAGGCTATTAAGATCCAGTTGCTGAAAGTTCTGCCCAGACTCTGCAAAGCTCAGGAACGCAAATCAAAATCCTGTGCTCGTGTCTTCTTAAGCAGTTCCAGACAAGCAGCAAACTTTTAGGGCAGTCAGCATGTGGGTGTTAGATGACAGAAAGGCTTAGTTCGATAAAATGAAAACTATCCTGACTTCTGCAGATGTTTGCAGGTACCCAATTTCAGGTGCAGCTCCATGTACACGCACGCACAGGTGGAGGCTGTATGCTGGAAGGTCCCCACAATAATATTTGTAGGATGCCACAACAAAAAGAAAAACTGGATTAGTTGTGCTATAACATCATTGCTTGGAAGTTCCCAGCAGGTAAGTTGTGAAGTCTGGATAATAGAATCACACCACTACAGCAGCTGCTATACAAGTTTATGCAGGTCACCAGATATTGCAGTCTGCCACCCCTCAGCGGAAGTTGCTAAAGAAACAATACAGGAAAGAAAGGCTTGTCAGTGCCAATATCTTTGCGATGGTTTTTCCATTTTATAATTTTTACTGAGATATTATTGGAAATATAATCCGCATTACTACTGTGTATGTCTGTCTCACCTGCATTAAAATGCAAAACTATCACAAATTATTTTCTAATTGATGAGTTGAATGTTGTTATCTGTAGTTTTTTGCCTTTTATCCTGGAAAGTCATCTGGCAATTATACTAACACTCCTGATTTAGCTCCTGGTCTTCAGTGTACCTCTTTTTCTCCTAAAATCAGTTTACATAAAAGACAAAACTAAAATAAGAGCTCTGTTTCACCACAGTGTTTGAATACCTTGCGGAGTAAATAGACCCATAAGAAAAAATATCTGAAATCCTGGATGTGCAGCAACCCATCTGGAGCTGCTTCAGAGCTGCTCCCTACTCCTTTGTTTCCCATTCAGATTCATTCCAGTCAGAGTCTCCATCTCCTAAATCTATTCTCATTCAGGCAATCCCAAAGAACCAGCACACACCGTGGGTAAATCCTCTGCGAGGAACAGCTCTGCCTCCTCCTGTTATCCCACCTTCAGCTGCTGCTGCCAGCCTTGCTATACACATGAAAAAGAGATGGAGGGATGGAGTGGTGGAATAGAGAGCAGGTAAATAATCTCATCTGCTTCAACATCTTTCAAACTATTCATGAGGCACACCACGAGAAGGAGCAATGCATGAGTGAGAGATGCTCTTCCCTTGCCTTGCTCCCCAGCGTTTTACGAGATTTTGCTCCTCTTCACATTGCACAGCAGAACTGCCCATGCACCAGAACAGCACAGGAAGGAATAAATAAATAAAAGGTGCAGCTGGAGGAATACCTATGAGCCTCTAGGAAAGGGAAAACCCTTTCTGTGAGCCTCAGCTTCTCCTACTGGAGAATGGCCATCATAAGGTTCACAACAGAGCCCTGTGAGGGCTTGCTATGAATTCTGGAGGCATTGGGTAATTTTTAAATTTCCACTCAGTTTCTGATGAAACTCCAGGTTTGTATGATACTTAAAGAAAACCTTAGAACACCCTTAGAAACGATAAATTACTTCACAGCTAATGTAACAATTTAATTTTCCGAAGCAATCAAGGCCAATCAAATACCAGACATAAGTGACCTGTTTTATAACAAACTACAATTTTAAACATTTTAAAAATAAGAATATGCCATTAGTATCCCTACCTTGCAACGGTGCAATTAAGACCATGAATTGGTGAATTATCGTGTTTTATCCTGGTTAAGAATAAGCTGTCCTGAAAACTCTCATAGAAAGTTGTGTATGTCCAAACTTATTCTTCCCACTATGACTTGATTTCATTCTGTTGTCATAAAGCAGACAAACTAACAAGAATGAATGCCTCGTTCCCTCTTTTGTTCCCTTTCTTAGTGTATCTTGGTTTATCAATGATTGAGGAAGTCTATCAAATCCTGCTCGAGGTCCTTTTCTCAATCATTAGAAGTGACTCATCCTCAACCCCCCAATTATTATAATGGTTTCATCTTGTCAGGATAGCACACAAAAAAAAAAGGGGAAAAAAAAGAAAAAAATTAAAAAGAGAGAAAGAAAGAAACAATGTTTGCTTTTTTTTTTTTCCCTGAGGTTAGGAATTACATTTATCAAACAATGGCTTTGCACGTTACGGCATTAATTTTGCAGTAAATTATAGTGCAGGTAGGTGGAATTGCTCACATTGCTTGACCAAAGTGTCTGACCCAGCCAGACCTCTGATTGATGGATAGTTTTTCATTTTCCTCTACCAGTTCTATCAGACAGAATCGAAAAACTGGGTGAAAAAGATCCTATTTCATGTAATAGTATTTCGTTATATATCATTAGCACTTAATTCTGTCACCAGTGCCAGGTCTGTGTTAACCAGGCCTTTCAACTTAATCCCTTCACACCTCACGGTGACGTACAGGGATGGTGGGAGGTTATGCAGGGAGAAAATTAGAAAGGCCCAAAGCCCAATGTGCACTTAGCCTGGCTACTGCTGCAAAAGACAATAAAAAATGTTTCTATAAATAAGTTGGAAACAAAAGGAGGGCTAAAGAGAATGCCCATCCCTCAGGGGATGCAAGGGAAAAACAAAGTGACAAAGGATGAGGAAAAGACTGAGGTACTTCTTGCCTTTTCTTTACTACTGAGACCAGTAGTTCTCTAGGTACCCAATCACTTGAGATGGAGGATATGGAGTGAAATTAAGCTCCCATAATCCAAGGAAAATGATCAGTGAGCTGCTACACCCTGCAGACACCCAGAGGTCTGGCTGGGATCCACCCCAGGGTCCCGAGGGAGTTGGTGCCAGTGCTCACAGAGCCCCTTTTCCTCATTTCCCCGCAGTCCTGGCTCACTGGGCAGGTCCCAGCTGAAGATGCGATGGACTTGGCAGTGTTGTGTCAGCAGCTGGACTCAATGATCTTCAAGGTCCTTTCCAATCTAAGCAGTTCTAGGATTCATCCTGGATTCACTAAAACTCCTGGTGCCAATGAGTGAAATAGTTCAGAGACCACTGCTACATTGTGACTTTGTCCCGGCCCTACAAGGGGATGGCTCTCACAAAATTAAAAATGTGATTAGAGCGCGATTAGAGCATGATTAAAGCTCCCTTTGATCTAAGTTCCTTAAGTATCCATCCCAGTGTATTCTCAATTGACTGAGTATGAGCCCAGGAAACTTTGGCTGCTCACCTGAGTGACGGTTGCATATTGAAGTTCACGAGGCTGTTACCTGCCTGCTGCTGTTATCAAAGGTGCTTGATTCAGTTCAGACATCCATCTGTAGCATTACACCTCTTTAAGGTTGCAGAGAGGTTCAGCCTTGTTCAGGGCCTCTTTTCACCAGGTCTTGGTGATCTTTATGTCTCTACATCGATTGTTTCCTCTGTTTAGGCCACAACCCATCCTTCAGTACAAGCTTGCTTTATAAGCACAACTGCCAAGGAAAAGGTGTACACAGGCTGTTCTATAAACTGGGCAATCACAAGAATGAAACTCACTTTAATGCACTTTAAGGGTTTACGAGTAACTTAGATGAAACCTTGGCCCTTTTGCAGGGGTTTTTAACTGAGCTGAATTTAGGTCAAGATGGACGAAGGGTAAAATATTCGATGAGTTTGCTTTGCTTTGCAGCTGCTGTTTTATTATTGCCAATCTTACTACTCGAAAGGGGAGAACGAGGCAGTAACTAATAAACTAAAAGGAGCACATGGCTCTGGCAGCAGGAATTTCAGTGGGTGGCAAAGCTGATCAAAAGATAGTGAATAGGTTTGTGAAACTTTAACTGTTCTATGTCAAAGGACTCAAAACTTACCAATTTTTCATCCTTGTCAACATTTGCATGACTTAATCAGAACCACAAAGTACATGTAAGAAATACTTCTGTTCTGCAGAAAACCGTATTTCTTGTATTGTTGTTTAACATATGCATAGTACATAACAATTTTTCACACATTTAAACCACCAGATCATGCTGGCAGGGTGGTAATACTTGTTCAGATGATCTCTGGTGCATGGCATATCCTCTCAAATTCATCTGTCCAATCATCCCAGGGATGGTCCTGATTGTAATTTCATTTCCAAAGTTCCCTCAAGAAGCAAACTAACATTGTTTTCTTCTTTGGTAGTACTTATTCTCAAAAACCAGTCAGAGTTCATGGAAAAGGCAATGATCAACTCAAATGACCTAATTACCAGACATAATTGGGGCCCTAATATGTGAGTTTTTATATTTCATGCTGCAACAGCATCTAACCACGCTTTGCACGTTTTTGCCTTCCAGCCAAGGACTATTGTTATGGTGTCTTTGTCTTTGTCCTCTTCTGACACACTGCAATATGTGTTATTTGGATGACAAGTTCTTTGAGACATGAACTGGATATTCCTTAACTAAGCAATGACGTATTTAGTGAAAGCACAGAGTAGGTAGCAGGCAAAATCTGGTGTCACGGAGACATATTTATTCACCCTTCTTCCTCTGGAGGTATCCACTTAATTTTGATGATTCTTCTTTCTGACTTTTATCCTAAGTGTAACTTCTTGTTGGGTTGGGTTTTCCTTTGTTCTTGGGTTGGTTTGGTTGTTTCTAGGTTCTTTAACACCTGGCATCTGCCATGAATCTTCAGTCTCAACCAAGGCTACATTCAAGTGCCTTACCTCAGCCACACTGAATGTACATCCAGGACATTCCACTGGTTCCACTGGCACCCGTCCATATGTGCACAACTGCAAAGAACATGAAAAAAATCTGGCCTCTGATATGAAAAAGGCTATTTATGCACTTTGACAAAGGACAAGTCTTATAACTTTGGGTCTACACAGAAATGAGACACAAATATGTTAGTGAAAAGCCCCAAGTTTTCTAAATGTAGATGAGCACAGATTAAGAAAGCAGTAATTAATTTCCTTTGACCTCAAGCTGAAATTCCTTTCTAAAGCTGTCATAAAGAGAAAGAGGCCAGAGAGAAGAAGTGAAACTGTGTAACAATGCAATTAAACCCTTGTAATGAGGTCAGCCATTGGACTTGTTGCAACTGATATCATTATAGCAATGAGGAGGCATTATACGATGGCCTGATTTTTTTACAGGATTCATTTTTTTAACTCTTTAACAGTCAGATATGGATTCTATAGCATTATTAAATAATTGTTGTTAATGACCAGAAGAACAAGCACCAGCTCCATTGTCTTACTAACCCTGTTTCTTAAGTTCTTGCTATGGACGCACAGAAAAACTCCACAACAGTGGAACATGGGGATAACTTTAATGGAGACAACCTTCCACTCACACTCTGCGTCATATTTGTTGTTGGAGCTTCCTCCCAGAAAGAAATTCCATTCCCTCCCACAAGGAGAGAGAGTAACTTCCAGCAACTGCTGACAGCTGGTGAAGGGGAATATTTGACTCACATGGGAGTTGTGGTGCTCAAGGAAACATGAGCAGACCTGTAGGACTCACCTGAATCTGAAAGAATCCCAAGCAGTCTCGATCTCACTTGAAACTTGTTGATTCATTGTGGGTTCCAGGAAACGAATCTGCTCTGCTGGAAGAGTGTTCCTGTGTTCTGCAAACATATGTTTCAATTGGTTAGGCATTAAAAAGGAATAAAAACTTGGGAAACTCACCTTTGGGCACAGAATAAAGGAGATTTAAATAGGCTACATTTTACATGAAGCTGTCATTAAATAATCATTTTTTCAAGTGGAAATCTAAGCTGAAGATATTTTCCCTTTTTGGAGGGAATGTCTGAAGTACTGGGTATGTAGACGACAACCACCTCTGTTATTACCTCTCTGACTCACCTGGATCCACTACAACAGAACTTGTGTTGCCCTTTTCCTCAGCAACTATTCAAAGATCAGTAAATAAGAATAATATTAGTGATAATATTAATAATAACAACTAAGAACCTGTGGGTCTTCCTCTAGCCTGTGTATATAAGTGAATCCTTATTAGTAAAATAGGGGAATTTTGGTTTAGAAGATCATTTGGGATTATGAATCCAAAGTGGCCACAGGTCTGAGAAGATGGTAATACCTACAGGATAAGGAGAGAAAAATTTAATGAAGAAAAATATCTTAAATATTCATACCCCATTTAGTCCTTAAAAACATTTGGAGTAAACCTGAAAAGGAATAAACTGGAGCACTTATAATGCCAGAGAGAGGAGATGATTTCTTGATGAAGAGTCAACTCATTGACTTCAATGGGCCAAAGAGATTTCAGACTTGAGCTGCCTTTCTTGAGGCTTTGGTTTCTCTGGTCCTTCTGTCAATACACGTGTGAAGGCATAAAAAAGAAATTCAAACTGATATTCTGTATTTCTACCTCTTCTCCCTCTCCATTCCTCAAATTGTGCAGCTTAAACCAGTTTGAAAAAAAGAAGTTTCAATCACCTTTGCCTTTTCTGGCTAAGTTCACTATCCCTTGTGTGCGTATTATACTTTTAAAAGAACTATTAGAAGATGGCTTCCTAGTTGGAAATAAAGACAAGGCACCATTTTCTTGCACTCAGAGGACTGAGTCACCAGTTCAGATCCCTTTCCTTTTACTGGTGCGCTGAGTGATTACGTGCCTCAGTTTCCCTTCAATGCATATAATGCTACTGACCTCTGTGGAGAGCTGTAGGCTTTCTGTGAACCTCTGTATCAAGTGTGAAGCCACAGCATCATTAAAGATATTTTATACAGATATTTTATACTGAGTGATGTCCTATAAATTGTCATTTCTCTCCAAATGGATCACAATATAATATTTCCCCCAGAAATACATTTATTATTTAACACTTTTCTGTGAAAGGTTTCTTTTACATTGCAAATGCTCAGAGTTCTTTCATAGGTCTTAGACTATTGACCCTTTACCTTAAAACATGCTATTAATGCTTAACGCTGTTATTAGTATTCAGGGAAGTAATGATTGGTACTAAAATGGAAATGTGCAGTAAAAACACCTTCTATTTTGTAAAATAATTATGTAGCCTAATAATTATTTCATACGATTCTTTTTGATTGATAGGGAGAGGGCACCAAGAAGTTTGGAATCATGATTCCTTAAGGTCTACATTCAAATCGCAGCCACCAACACCACTGTTTCCGACAGCTACATTTTCCAGGAACGGCAACAGGATGATCTCTGGTTCTGTTTGGATGAGGGTTACATCAGATAAGGGATACTTAATTAGCTTTTTTTGTTTGAATGGCAAGGAATTATAATTCTATAAAGGGCAGCTCCGCGTTCTTGCGATTTCCAAGTAAGTCACTGGTACCCTGGAGGTCAAATAGAGTTCAAGTCTGCAGTGAAGTGAGACTGCCTCCTTCCACTCTGCTGTCATCCCACCTGACCCCAACCTGGTAAAAGCATCCCTAGTGATGCCAAAGAGGCCTTTCCATTCTCTGTGTACCGGCTACACTGGTCTTTCACATTTAAGGCTGCCAGATAAATGTCAAACCGCGATGTTCTTGTGATGTTTAATGGGAACCAGGCTGAGAGTGCTTGAACTTGTTTCACTTCAGAGAAGTTTTTGTCACTTCGGCTTAGGTGGAAAAACAAGTTTGAGATCAATAATGTCCATAAATGAAGTGCTGGGTTTTCTTAGCTGATTTGCTGCTTGCTAAAAAAAAATAAATATTGAAGATCTAGGTGCTCGTGCCTGCGTGTAGTACAGAAATAGCTGCAAGATTATTGTTCCGTGTTTTACAGAGTTGGTCAGTTCTAGCTCTATTCTTTTTTTGAGTGCATAATATTAGCAACTTTTATAGTTGTTTTTCTCACAGATTTTCAGATTCAGACAGCTATAGCTGAATGTCTGGCTGCATGTAGAACTATTTTAAACTATTTTGCTGGGCTGGTTTTGTTGCCAATTTTTCCATCAAATGCTGTATTAAAATTTCAAATAAAAATTTTAAGCCAGGCTTACTACTCATGATACTACAGCAATGGATTGGAAAAGAAAGGAAAAGTACAGCTGTAAATAAGCAGTATACATGGACACAGACAAATTAATTGTTTGTAAATAATTTTTTAAAAAGTTAACATGAGTTTGGAAGTACTGAGAAGTCTCTCCCATCATGATGCTGATGAAGACAAGGACTTCTGAGCTTTTTTCCTCTCAACAGAGATTCCTAACAGAGAAGCCAACATCCAGCATCTGTAAGATTCCTGTTCATCCCTCAGCTAACCTGGGAGCTGTTCAGATATTACAGTGATAACGGCCACAATAAAACTTCAAGGCCTATTTAAGAGTTGTTAGAGGAAGAAAGGAGATTCTCCTGCCAATTCCACTGCAGCTTCTCAGCCCTGAATGCTCTGGGTGGAGCACAACTGCTCTCCTGGATCCCAATTCCAGCTCGTACACGACTACCGAAAGACATCAGCAGTGCCTATAAAAGCAGTAAAACACCAGCAGGATCAGCAGTAGGAGCAACAGCTGGCCAGATACAAGAAAGGAAATAAAATGTACCATCTGAGGGTAATCAAGGGATTAGTTATGATTCATGAGTCACAACTCCTTTCTGGACAGACTCCTGCTTTGATCTAGCTACATATGGCCCTTTGCTCTGGTTCTGTGTGGAAACGGCAAAGGGAGAAACACAGGAAGTGTTAAATGGAAGCAGCAAGTGTGAGATATTCAGAGCTATTTATATATTCACCACTTCGGGACAATTAGTTGGATTCAAAATTATTTGGTTTACTACATAATTAAAATTCAGATAAGTTTTTATTTTTGTGAAAGAGATTAGGAAAATAATAAAGAATGTCAGCCACCTCCTGAGGACATTACCAATGATGTTAGGAAGAGTAAAGATCAGATCCCTGATTCCCATCAAGGGATAAAGGAAATTTCAAATGTTGTCTGAATATTTTGTCACATTTCTCTTAACAATATTCCAGTAAGTAATGAAATATGGAAAGTATCACCTTATTTCAAATTTGAATTTTTCTGTTTTAGCTTCTATTAGCTCTAATCATCTTGGGGTTTAAGATACAGGAAAACCTTTCTCTCAGCAGTTAGAAAAGTCTTGCAGAGCAGGAGTGAATAAGCTTCTAGGTTTCTGTCAGAAAAGTTAAGTAAACTCTCCAAGTTTCTCAACAGGAAAAGTATTTTCAAGATCTCAAATAATTTATGTCTTTCTTCTCAGAATAATTTTAAACGTTTTTGTTGTGTTTTGGTATTTAAGTGACGTTACTCTTTTTCAGCGTTCCCTTTCTTGTACATTCAAGAATCTCATTTAGACACAGATTTTTAGAATAATTAACAGATTTTAATTCTGATTGGTAGGGATTACACTGATTTTTGTATTAAGCTAATTTTTGTAAGGAAGCAATCACTCAAATCACATCAAATCACATCAAATCACTCACAAAATTTTAATTCTTTCAGAGCAATTACTTTTACCTGCTGCAGTTGATATAAATTCCGAAATCTTTAATTACATAATAAGTCAATTCTGATAGTGTAATGTTTTTGGTTGAACCTGAAACGAGTTCACAAATTCGCAGATTACAGGGTCTTTTTTCAGTTCTATCACACACACATTGTGACTCCTCCTCCAGCTTACGCAACGATGCAAATGTATATTCCAATAATACCAGGATAGACGTGGTTTCTTACATGCCAAGAATATAGAGAGCCTATATATAGAGGGCCTATATTTAGCCTGTACTTCCACACCCTGAGAATGTAGTGCCAGAGGGAATAATTAAGGGGCAAGACTGGTTGACCTAGACAGTGGCTGACCTGCCCGACAGGCTTTCAGACTGAATTCTCTGGTCTGCTAAAGAAGAAAGCCTCACAAAGTGTCTTTAAAGCAGCCATGGAAGACAAGAAGACGGTTCCCTGGTGGCTCTGGGATGATGTAAGTCTGTCAGAGATGGCTCAGCTATTTGCCATCACAAGGCATTTCCTGCCCCCGGCATACGAGGACAGTCATAAAGTCATATATGGAAGGCAGAGTGGGAACTGAACGTGGTGAACTTCGCTACCTTAGATCCTTTGTCAGCAAAAGTCGAGTTCCCCCTTTGTGACCAGAGCCATGTGAATCTGAGTCCCCAAATCCCTGTGGTTTCCCACTTTGTTCCGCGGCTTTGACGTACCAGGAAAATGGGGCTCGACGGTCGTCTTATCCAAACAATAAATCCATCTCAAGCAACAACCTGGCAGACTTCTCTGAAATGTGAGTTAGGCATTACCAACCTGATTTCAGAACGGTTACCTGCCACAACCCACACCAAACAAGAGGACTTCCACCAGCAAAATTTGTTGGGTGTCTTCAACTAATTTGTTCCTGAGTCCCTACGCTGAAGCTTTGCCAAAAATACTGCCCAGGGGTGGCACTGGGGTTTGACCACAAGGCTTGTGTGGGGACATCATTTCACACTACCACTACTACAGACAAGGCATCAGATACCACCAGCTTCAGTTTGCTCATTGAAACCGTCTGAAGGGAATCCCCAAATCTACTCAGAGATGGAAGTCCCTGTGTGAATGCCTCAGTCATCGTTGGTTTATCATTAGGAAATGTAAAACAGTAAGATTGTAGGAACGATATTCATTACTAGATCCAGCTGGAGCCTTTGAAGATCAGGGATTAAGAAGCACATAAACTCACTCCTTCCAATCAGGTACAAATTTCTTTCTCCCCTCTCTTCCTCAGCAACCATAGGACTTGCTCTGGATGTGGCTAAAATGGCACTTTTTTCTGTTGACTACTTGTTGACAAGTAGTCAACGGAAATGTTGACTACTTGTCAACATTTCTGATCACATAACTAACAGATCCAGTTTATCCATTTCTGTCATGAGTTAAGCCCAGTTATGCTCCCCACAAGGGCTTCTACAATAGCCCTTTTCCAGAACATACCATACTCTTTAAAGGGTAACTTTTTCCTGAACTCCCTAGCACTTCCCAGCTCAGGGAAGAATAAGGACACGGAGCAGAAGTCAGTCAGATCTGAAAAAACCCCAAAAGCCAGAACTTCCACAAGCCCGGTTGCCTTGTAAAGAAAATTGAGGTTTCCAAGCTTTCCAGAGCAGGAAATCTCCAAATGACATTCAAGAAAATGCATTAAATTTCAGGCATGAACAGTACAAGAACATTTTCCCATTCTCACCACAGTTTTTATGATTTCTCTTACTGTATCTTAAGTGTTTGGAGGTTTTTCTCCCAGGTCAAAGGCACATGGCTTACACAGTCCAACTTTCTCTAGAGAAGGTACCATATCTCAAAGGCACAGTTTTTAAGGCTGCTTAGAAGCCTTTTAAAGAACCCATCTGCCAAATTCTGCCTCATGACTAAAGCTGAATTCCACCATATACTCACTCATGATCCCAGAGAGCCAATGACACTTCTGCAACTGATCACCAAGCCTCAGTCCTTTGCACATTGCAATTATTGTTTCCAGTAGGTTTTTTAAAACCTCTTTTTCAAATAAAGGATGAGATTCAAAAGGAAACATTAATGCTTGTCTTTCTTGAATGTCTGATCAGGCTGGTTGGGAAGAAGGAACTGCTGTACAATTTTGTTCCTGTTAATTTTGTTAATAGTCTTGCGCTGCAACTTGTCCAGATGCTTTGTGACTAGTGCTGGTCTTTTCTCCTTTTTTCCCACTGACAGGCTCTTGCCAAGGATATCATTATGACATTCTGTAGTAACAAGCATTCTTCTGTTCAAATTTATATCAATTAGTTTGGGACAGTAATTCAATCGGACGGCCCACTGGATTTTGAAAGACCCGCAACGATGTCAAAGTGGCGACCTTTTTCCTCCACTCTCAGCCAAAAGCCATTTTTTAACAAGGAGCTCTTGAAAAGAAATGCCACTTTGATAATTAGTTATTGATCACAGACAATGCGGCGACGAATACCATCGGATTAGCCAGACGCCAGTGGGTCGCGACACGAGGGTTTCCTTATCGCAATAATCTATGGAAAGAAATATAGAATAAAGGTCATTAAGGCTTCTGTTTTGGGAACATAACCCAGATATCTGAACTTCCCTATCAAAAATAAAAATGCCAAAGCATTCGGAATGCGCTGAGTTTTGTCGTGAACCTGTTAAAAAAACTTCTGGTGAGGCAAAATTTGTGAAGTTACACTCTTTAAGCAACAACATTTAAAATTATCTTGATAAATTAACCCTGCTGTGGCCAGCAGTGCTACCTCACTAAAACACCATTATCTTTCCTACCCCAAAAATGTCCATTAGAAACTATTTTGGATCTGTGCATAAAAACACCGTAACAATTATAGACTTAAAATATAATGGACTTTTCTTTCATCTAATTTAGGAAGCATTTCAAGGCCTGCCTGAAATTGCTTCATGTAAGTTATTTAATGGAGAAAAAATGGCAAAGAACAATTTTATTGCACTTAAAAGAGCAGAAAGGAGGAAGGAATCCATTAGTTTTAGGGTTTCTCTCCAGAATATTAATGAAACATAGCTTTGCTGAAATGTGCAAGAATATACAACTACCTGTGCTATAATTTGGGCTGACTTGAGAGACCATTAGATTGGTACTGAAGCAATACAACTGTTTTTTAAGGTGTGTAGGATAATGTTGGAGTCCCATTGTAATTGAACTCTTATAGTACCACAGGTAATACCCATCCATGACTGGACTATCTAGTACTTTACATTAATAAATATATTACTTATAGATCATGATTTCAAATTCAGTACAGGTCTTTACTCCTTTATAGACTTGCCAAGAATAGATATAATTTCAGTGTGACAATGAGATAAAGAAAAAACATTATGCTCAGAGAAAAAAAAAATGTCGAGAATGACAGACTTAAATAATGTCACACAGGATATCAGAAATCTGCAAGCCTAAAAGTCACACTCAGATTACTTTGTTTCTCATCATATAAAATTAGTTTCTTATAAACTGATAACTAATGGCATTTTAAACAGTGTGAATAGTCTAATGCTCGTCAACACTGCCCAAATTAAAGTGATATTATATCACTTATCATTGCATAATTCCTGTCTGTTCCAGAACACAACACTATAAAATGGACACCAAGATAAGAAAAACCTCTCAAACCTGAAAGTTTTTCATATAGATTTGAATTTTTATTGATGGGGAAGCACAACATACCCATTTCCTGGGCAAGAGGCATTTATTCTTTCCACTGAAAAAGAACCTCATTTAGAGGTTTTTTTAGACTGATGAACCTATCATGAACACATTATTAATTTCTTCTTGTATTCAATATTATTTTGTAAAGTTCATTATTAATTCAGTGTCATTTTATTGTTGTTATTAAGTTACTATTATTTTAATTTATGACAAATTAGCTTTTCAAAGAGCTTCTAGAGATTAATTTTAATACTGCAGTGTGTATGAAAACATTCTAAAACTGTGTGCAAGGTAACAATTAGAACAGTTACTCATTAGCTTTTTAAGGTAATCTGTTCTAACTTCTGTGATCTGGAGGTTATTTCAGTTTACAGCTGCGACTGCATGAAATAGTCATAAGGAGAAAACCGCAATTTCTGTACTGTGTGCCCACAGTAAAGGTAACGTGATAGAAAAGTCAGAATTATCTTAGGGCTAATTCTGCGAGGGGGATGTTTATAACTCTTATCTGAAGTTGTCTGGTCACGGAGACTTTGGCAACATAACTCACCTTTAGATGGCTTGTTTTTCTGCCTATTGTGAACTGTTATGGGTCACATTAAGAGCATTAAAAGAATAATTCTAACACTGGTCTGAGCTGCTAAGAGGGAAACCTGCAGCAGTCCAGCTGACAACATGCAGATGGTTTCTGGTGTTCTCAGACTTCTTTTTATAAGCTGGAAAGATCTCTTTACATCCTTCAGGTAACAGTGTGATACAGATGAACATGTTAGTACCTCTTACTTAACCACGACAGCTTATGCCTAAATGCATTCACTGAATGTTAGAAAAAAGATCCAAGATGCATGTGCAGAGTCTCTCATGAGCACAGGACAAGGATAAACTATTCCAAGGATAAACCTATCCAGGTACACTGCAATTTTTCTCTGTTTTTTAGTATCCGGAGCCTGAATATTTCAGAAACTCTCCCTTCCCTGACATGCAGACAGGGCCATTTCTCGGAGGAAATATCATAAATGCAGTGGGACATCTCTCCCCCTGACCACTGGCCACAAGGTCTGGAAATCTTCCAAGAAGGATAATGTTATTAATATAGATATGATCATCATTCAGCAGAGCAGAAGATAAATCTCTCTGGCTGAGTTTACACCTTGCAATCTCACCTCTGTGCATCGTAAGGCAAGGGAAAGAATACTGCCTGCCAGGCAGTTGTTTGTGTAGATACCATGGTGATGGGCGTGTGATAAGATACGGATTATTTTTACAACAAGGCAATAATTCTTACTTACCTATTTCCTTCAGGGTGTTTGGAGGGCTAATCAGTTAATGTTTGCTCAGATCTGTAAAAGGCCATTTAAGTAGCAAGTATTATTATTAGTACCTTATTATGATATTGACTTTACCACATCAAACTGCAGTTCTTTCCTCTCCTTAGGTGTAAAATTACCATGAAGTGTTTATATTCCCATAATGTAAACGTTTCCTTTTGAAGGTGAGTTGAACAGCTTATTGTTATACATGTGACCCACAATATAATTTATTTACATGAGCCAGGAGACTCTAGAAATACATTCCAGGGACCTTTTCAGTTAGACTTAACACTTTTACATTCTCAGTTTGTCCTGAGCAGTGTTTGTTGACGTGCATTTCCGAAAAGCTGTTTGGCCAATCCATACAGCCCTCTAGGGCCCTGTGTTTTGCTGCACCAGTAGGCATGCTGTCATTCCTTTGGCATGAAACACAGCTGACTGGAAAGGCTGCTGTTCCACTGCTGAATTCACCACGTTGGGAAGTGCCTTGTCCTGAGAGCAAACGCTGGACCACTGTACAAAGTCTGCAGTCCAGATCAGCACTTAAAGCAAGAGCCAACCCGCCCCTCCTCTCCCCAAAAACCCACAAAGCCACCTGATCTGTCAAGTTTGCTCTTAGTATCCGTGTTCCAGGCTGACAGATATTTACTCTGCTCCCCCCAGCCCTTACATCTGGATCAATGGGGACAGGCTTTCCACCCCTCAGAAGATTCACTTACATTAAGTGGCGAGGTGGAAGCAGTGAATGAACAATAGATGGCTGTCAGGCTCGACAGCAGGGCATGGATGTATGAGCGTGGAGCTGACAGCAAGGGCCTCAGAGGGTAAACTGCTTTGCTGGAACTAATTAAACAGATGAAATTATTACATGAATATGCAGATGTTGTTTACATTTTACCATATGGTATTATTTCAGGTAATAACTCGCAGGAGGATCCCTTCCTCTCATCAAGAGGAAATGAGTTGAAAAGGAGGCTCCACGTGTCACCTTTCAGTTGCTAGGCAGACATTGATATGGCAGGCTTCTCTCCGAGTCCTGGGGAAACTCTGCTCCTTGTAGCTGCATGACACCAGAGAGGATTTGCATTCCTCCTACTATGTCATGCTGGAAGAGATTATCTTTTATTAAGTGGAAATGTTAGGGTAGCAACATTTTTACCGTTACGCAAAGAAGGACAGCGCTTTTCCAAATGTTGATTCCCAATGTGTGCTTTACAGCTGAGATGCTGCCAATCCACAGTCCATAGGTAGGAACTGACAGATCTGTTCAAATCTGTAGAGGCTGGAAGAGCATTTCTGCACTGGCTGACATGTGGCTGTGCTGGTCAGTATTTGCTGCTCTGCCAGCCTGAGGAGCGGATACAGAGGTGTTCTGTTCAATAAGTTTACATTCATCACACTGAAAAGATTGTTCTCTAGAATTACACAGACACAGGACTGCCAATAGTAAAAAAAATTACTAATTCTGTGATTTAGGGTGGGTAGGCAGCTAGAATCTGACACTACAAAACCGCTGTACAACCAAGGCAAAGATCCACGCTGAGAACAAGCAGCACTGCAAACCTTCTCAGGAAGCGTTACCCATGGCAGCAGGACAGTGGGGGACCATAGGCAGTGCACCGGCTGCTTTGGGAGCTGCTTGTTGCTGGATAAATTCAGGGAGGGTAACTGCAGAAATGTAGCCATACTCACACTGTTTGCACCCAGTCTGTAATGAAAAACTGTCATAAATCTTGAACAAATAAATACAATTGTCAAACAAGTCTAACAACCCTACTCACTACCTGATCAATGTCTTCTGCTTAAAGACAAACATACAGCTGTGCTGTCCTTTCACCACTATCCAAAACTCCCAACCTAAACCAATTCAATATTAATGTAAGCGATAGCCCTTTTGGCTGATTCAGCATCTCATTTCTACAAGGACCATTTTTACACTCTCCAAGGGATAAATGGCACCACCTTTTTCATCGTATGCACAAAATATCTTTATATTACTCCCTTTATTGCTTCTTCTAAATGTTCCTGGCTGATATGTGGGCTGACCATATTGATCTTTCCCCAAAGACTCAAGTACCAGACATGTTTCTGCAGCTCATTGATAGGGGATAATGCCAAGTTACATCACCACTGCACTGACAGATTGGTTGCACATTGCCACTGATACATTTGGCTTTCAAATATCTTTCTTAGGTACATCATTTTAATAGATCACTTGGGTCACTGGTGACCCATATCATTTAAGATGCAAAGACATGATGTCAGTGGTGCAAAATGTGGTTTTGGTCAAGCTGTCTTTCTGTATTTTTGAAATAAGAAAAGTGTTTTCTCTTTACCACTCTTTCCCCTGTAAAAAAAAATCCAACTGAATAGCCAATATAACTGGCTCTTGCCATTCTGAGTGCACGGAGATGAGAAAAAACCCAGCAGGACTCCATGACTTAGAGGTAGCTTTATACAGAGCCAGGGCTCTAAGTTCAGAGAGGATTTCTTTGACTTAGTCTTCTGACATAAACATTTAGCAGTGTAACATATATATCAAAACAAACCAGAACAGTTCACTTTATACACATTCCCTTTGGAGAGGAGGTGAGAAAACAAACACAGAACAGATGTTAGTCATGCTTAATGTACTACTGGAGGGTACTTGGATACTGAGGTGATGAATGTGGTAAAAGAAATGAGTATTCTCCTCTGCAGCTGCTGTTCCTAACTGACAAAAAAGCAGTGAGAAGTGCTTCAGTCCTCTGCTCATCAATGCACCACCTAACAACCAAACACTGAAGAAAAACACTCTGGATTTTCCTCAGGAAACCAGCACACACAGCAAATGTTGCTGCTAATTACTGATACCCACCTTTCCGTCCTCGTTTGGTATTGTTGAAAGTTAACTTTGATCGTGCAAAAATCCACATTCCTCCTCAACAAAATAAATCACATCAGCAGTTAGGAGAAGTTTCTGTAAATTCCTACAGATTATTTTGTCAAAGTCTTTGTTTTGTTTTATTCATAACATCACATATTATACTACACGAAGAAATTTTGTTTCAGAAAACTATTAATTTTTCACCAGAAATGAGTCCTCTGGGTCACAGGGCAAGCCACAGGTTTTGCTGGGCACACAGGGGGTCCATTTATCTCATCCCTGCCCAAGACCTACCGCTGCACATTTTTATCTGACCACAACCATGTCTCTCCTGCTGCAGAGACACCAGATTGTGGAGCAGTTTTTCTCTCTCCTTATGAGCTTTGCTGTCTGCCCACAACATGCACTGGTCCTACTGAAAAAGAGCCCGGGGAGAAAAGCAACAGCATGGAAATAAATTCAAGAACTTCAGTATCAGGATAAGAGAAGTCCTTGCTGCGAGTGATCAGAGGTGTGGACAAGGAAAAAAACGAAACAAGAAGAGCTACAAGAGGAGCTGAGAAGGTCCTGTTGTTGGCATCCCGGGAGCTGGAGAGCGACTGCTCACACATCACTGAGCAGGCACTGCCTAAGGCTGTTGCTGCTGAGCAGAAATCCTGATACAGCCATTATTAACAGTATCAGAGCACTCAGAGGTCTTTCAGTGGTGTTAGAAGCAGCAAATGAGACACCAGATGAGGCCTGGAGAATAAGGCCCTGCCCTGTGGCTTCCATCTTTTCCATTTACCTCCATCAGACAGTCTTTGGCCACAGCTGCCTTGCTTCAGAACCCTATCAGTTGTATCACCTGAGCACAGACTATGTAAGCAATGTGTAAATGCAAAAATAAATATATCTATCTATCTAATATCCTTAGAATTCACATCTCCTCTCTTCTCCCCTCACCTCCCCTCTCCTTTGCTTTCCTCCTTTCCCTTCCATTTACTACAACAGTGAATCACTACTGCTCACTCACTGAACTTCTTTTCCCTGCTCTCTAACATGTCTAAAATTCCTCATCTCAGTCTTCTGGCTGTCACACTATTCCTTTAATGCTATTTTACTGCTCTCCCCAGCTCACTCTCTGGGTGCTGCGAACTCATGTGGACACAACAGTGCTTTCTTTAAGTTTGGAAAATATCCAGCACATTAGTGTTACTGAAAAAAATAGAAAGTAGGTAAACTTTGTTTTCATTTCTCCTTACTTGTCTTTTGTTCTTCTTCCAAGAAACCAACTCCACTTGGCAGGCACTACCTGTGTAAGATAAGTTACTAACACTGTGAGACATGCAATTAAAGGTAGCATGTTCATCAAACACACATAATTCATCATGCAGACTGAGCTAAACTGTGGCTCCTTACGTCCCCTAGAAAGTCCCAGTGAGCAAAGGGCAGCAGAGCATCCATTCATTTTCCTCATACCAGATTCTGTATCAGAGTTTCATACTTTAGTACTTTGCCACCTGAGGTTTAAACTTTCTCTAGTGCATGCAAAATGAGGTAAATCAAGCCACAGCAAAGACAGATTTGACCCAAAGTGGTTTGGATGAAGGCCCAAACCTAAGAGATTAAATAATTCAGAAAACTTTGCATTCAAGATAAAGGAATATAAAGGAATTTATGTTCCTGACATGGAAAAGCCACAATTGTGTAACATTTCTGTTGTTCTGATCTATGCTCAAGAGGAAAAACTAATGCCAGATCCAGAGCTGTGTTGATGTCCAATACAGTATTTCACTTTTACAGAAGCAAGATATCAACCAGTTTGGGGTTTTGTGGGTATTTTGTAGAATTGGGTTTGGGTTTTGCTAAACTCACAAAGTAAACCAGAAATCTGTGAAACATACCCATTGTCTTAAATACCATTCCTAAAACTTCCCTGTCTTCTCAGAGCTGCATTTTGTCTTTCACGTGTCACTGAAACCACCACGGATTTGTTTCTCACTGGACACCACTCTCTGCTCTACATTGGTCTGAATAAAGACCCCCCTGAAATTCCCTGTGCTCTAATTGCACAGACAAACTGTGACTGTGGGGCTGCAGTACGGGTCATGACTCCCTTAAACTGACACCATCCTCACCATCCTCCTTACCAGCATTTATCAAAAAACCTTCCAAGAGAAACTCTAACTTGTTAATGGAATGAAAGAAGTGATCGAGATATTATCATCTTTGTGAAGTTTCTATTTCAGTACAGTCACATACACACACACAAAAAAACCCAAAACAAAAAAAACCCCCATACTTCTGGAAGCATTTTACATAGTGACTAATGCAAAATATTTCAGCTGTGTCAGCATCCATCCAATTCCAGATCACATTTTGGCATTTCAGACAAAAGACATGCTGGCAAAAATTGAACTGAGGAATGGGGTAATATGATTATGACAATTTATATCTGTAACAGTTGTGAATGGCAGCATCAGTGCTTGCTAATCCTTTGATAAATTCATGTTACCTTTCAGTTCCCAAATGTATCTGTGCGAGTATGAAGCATATTGGAGGCAGATGCTGCAGCAGATGAATGTGCTTGCCAAGAGGTGCTTTGTTTGTTGGGGTTTTGGTTTTTTTCATCTAGGTATTCTTAACTGTCATGTTACGTGCACCGAACAGTTCTTACTTCTGGCACACCTCACTCACTGCTCTGGGACATGGATGACACAGCTGGTGTTTTTCCCCCCCATTCTTCTTCCTATTCTCTTTCCCACATCTTCTTATTAGGCCTCATCTTGCAGCCTTTACTCAAACGAGCAAAACCGTTTACTCCAGTGGTACTGAGTAAAAGAAATAGCAAAAAGCTTGAATGAACTGCACAGTAATTAATATTTACATCCATATAATAAAGCTTTTTTTCCCTCCTTTCTTAATCTTGAAACATCCTAATGGAATATAATAAAACAGAAGAAAAACTGATTTCAGGACAAACAAGTTTAATTTTTTTTTTGCTTTTACAACAGCTCACCTTAACAGGAGCACCACATCTGCTCTATACTTTTAGATCTTATAGGCAAGAATGGAGTAAAAAACCCCAACCTGGATATCTTTACTTACTCTTATTACCTGAATTTGGAAAAATTTGTCCACAAGGATACAACTTATTAATGAAGTTGTATCTTTTTGCAGTTTTACGCTGTCTCCCATCATTGAAAAATCAGAATATTTTTTGCCTTAATTTAATAGGATGAGACTTGCTGGTGTCTTTAGAATTCACCTGTTCTGCCCCATAAATGCCTGCAGGGACATGAGTTCGGGGTTTTTATGTGTTTTGGAATTCATTCACTTTTATTGTTGTTTTCTTCTGAAATTAAAGAGGGGTTGCTTGGCTGCACAGTGAACATAGAAGGGGCATCAGCCTCGTGCAGTACTTTTCAGACTGTTTTTGACAACAAGTGCGCACACATGTGCACACAGATATGTCTGAGAGTGCACGCACGGACGCCAACCACATCATCACAGGAAAAGGCTGGAAAGGTTTGGGAGCTCAAAAGAAATCTCTTTCCCCTCTAAACTGCTTTATTACTGGCATTCCCTCCCTCTTGGGCATGTGTTCAGCTGAGACTAGGCCAAATTGGCAGCCGTTTCCAGCGCGCTTGGCAGCCCTGTGATCCCTGGGAGTTTTCAGCTGACATCTCTCTCCCCACCAGTCTATGCAAGGGTCACTGGGAGACCTGACTCCCAGGCCCGGGCTTGCTCTGCCTGTGTCATGAGTCAGGACCAATATAAATTAAAACCTTAAAGCCATACTGTGAAGGCATTCTTTACCCCCTGAGGTATTTTTTTCTCCCTGTGACAGATTGCCTTTCTACTAGTTTCCTATTTTTTCATTCTTGGATAATACAGTAGCAAGTACACTCCTTTGAGCTGAAGGAAAGGGGAACATCTGGCAAAGAGAGGGTTAAACTCCCACCAAATTTTTAATATTTTTGGTAGATTGGTTGATGCTCAACAAGCAGGAGTGAAATAATAATAATAATACTAGGGGCTGCTTATCACTTACAAACAATAGTCCAATGACAATGTTCACACTGACGGAAAAAATGGGAGCAGAAATTAATAGTGACAGTCCTGCAGAAAACAAGGGAGAAATTGGATACCAAGTTATAAAATACAGACTAATCCAATAGGCACATGCTGCTGTTATTATATTAATATTGTTAAAAATATCAAAGCACTTTAAAAATGGAATTGTACTGTAGGTAGATAGACAGTATTATTTCCACATTTTTTTAAATAGAAATTTTCACTCCTTGTTTGGCTTGGAGGCATGGATGTAATTTGTTGCTCAAAAACCAGTAGCTGAATGCTCTGAAAAATAAGACTCAGGATTAAAGTCTCCCATCTGAAGGACAGAATCAGGCTACACTGAGAGCACTCTGTTATTAACAAAACCATCTGAGTCACTGCAGATATGAATTTCACTGATGCTGTTCAAAAGTGGGGTGGGCTGTGTTTATTTAGTTAGTTAGAGAACAGGGAGAGATTGTTTTTCTTCTGTGCAAAAATAAACAGCGAGAAACACAACCAAACTCCCATAAATAAAGAGGTAAACATGAACCTCGACACATCTCACCTGCTGATGAACCTAATCCCACAGCCCAGGCTCAGATAGGCAAAATCCCTCTAAAAAAAGAAAAATCACTGGAGAGATAAAGTGCATAACATGGGCTGTACACCCTGGAGGAAATGACCACAGCATCGGCGAGTCAGGGTGCTGCTGGCATGGTTTCCTGCTATGCCTGTGCAGCACCTTGCTTCTGACACACACCCCAGAGCCTGGGTAACAATGATGCCTCACAGGAGTGTCATTTCAGCTGGAATCAGGGGATTAGGGAACCCATGTGCCTTCAGATAATGCCGAGAGAGAGATGGGGCTGCCTGGGACAATGCAAGGAAACCCTACAAGAGGCTTCTCCAGGTGGAGGATGAAGGTTGCCTTCACTGCTACCCCATTAGAGGTGCTTAAAGGAGCTGTGAGAAGCAGAACTGGTACCCGAGGCTGGGTGACAGAGGCAGCACAAACAGCAGCTGGGAGCACCCGGGCGGGCAGGTGGCTCCGTGCTGTCTAAAAGACCCGACCAAAACCCACAAAGCAAACGCTCTACGTTGCCTCAAAGCTTGTTCTCTTTCTCAGCTGATTGTGAATAAAAATATCTGTTCCCCCACAGCGACTTCAAGCCAAGCCCACGACCTGCTTCCTTTCAAAGAGGTTTCTCCATGCAAATCATCTCCCTGGCTGCTTTTAGCGAGGATGTGCTTCCTTCCCCTGCTGGTGCTCCCTCAGACAGGCCTTCCCTTCCCACCAGACACTGAGACTTGACTTAATAAGCCAGGGGGGTAAAATACCCACCCTTTACATGCAGGGTGTCCTGAGGTACATACAAGCGTCACTCTAAGATGTGATAAAGTAATCCAACGCCGGGCCCAGCCTGCCAGTTCAGGCCTAAAGGGATTTGATTCAGTGTCAAAACCTTTGGCTCGGGAGGTCACTCTCTCCTCTTGCTTTTCTTATAACAAAGGCATAGGGTTGGGGGGGAGGGTTTCCTCCTCTTCTTTTTTTTTTTTCTTTTTTTTTTTCTTTTTTCT
>VYZT01030029.1:98583-151085 GCA_013400735.1 Pomatostomus ruficeps | reverse complement strand
TTTTTTTTTTCTTTTTTCTTTTTTTTTTTTTTTTGTGTCTTGTGAATTCATCAGCTGCTGTTTGTTGAGCAGCGGGCCTTTATTCCGCCTGCTGAAACATTTTCATTAGATGGAGGCCTCTGAAGTGCGCTGGCGGCTGGGACCACGCGAGGACAGAATCTTAGGCCTCTCCAGAAGCCGGCTGATTGAAATCAGCACTGTGTCAGGGGCTGTCATATCTCAGAAAAGACATAAAACACACGGAAACATCAATAAGCAACAAGCCTCTGACAGCTCTGAGACATTCCAGATGACAAGAAGAGAAAAGGGGTAAGGTTAGGGCTCATGGGGGATATTTAAAATGCCTAACAGCCAGCCGAAGTGTTGGCAGGCTTCAGGGAGGCCCAGAAAAGACAAGATAAAGTCTATCAGGTTATCACCTGGTTCGAGACGGATCCCTCACAGCAAGGCCACAGGGATGAGACAATGACACAACGGCTTTTTTTTTTTTTTTTTGCCTTTTTTTTCTTTTTGCTATTATTATTATTCTTTTATTATTTATTTTTTAAATGTATCAGAGAAACAGACTGCATTTACACTGAGGTTACCCAGACAACGTTTGTGCTGGAGAAGATTAAAAAAAAAAAAAAAAAAAAGAGAAGAAATGTAAAAGAGGGAGGACAAAAAGAGAATCCTGCAAGTTAAAGAATTCTGCTTCAAGCTACCATGTACAGAAATCAAAAAGGATTAACAAGTTTTTTTTTCATTTAATTTCCTGTACACCAGACGCTTTTGTTAAGAGATCAGAGATATTGCTATTTATTGAATTTTTAATATGATCTTTATTAAAAGGCAGCACACATGTTTAGTTTTCTTTTTTTTTCTTTTTTTTTTTAAACATGCATGGGTATAAAAATCAAAGCACAGGAATGAACCATGGTTGTTTGATTTTGGTCTCTTTATGTTATGGTGATTCAGACTCTTATTTAAATTTTAAAATAATAAAAACTCAGCCCACATAGAAATAGCCCCTCATCCTCCTTTTAACTCTCATCTATTCTGCTAAGTAAGCAGTGGGCCCAGAGCAGCACTTTGACCAATCAGATAATGAATTCTGCCTTCGGACGCGGCATAAGAGCAAGGAGTGAGGTGTGTGGCTGAGCAGAAAGGGCTCTGTGTAATTAAATCACCATTGGATGTGCTCATTTGTTACACGCAGTACCCCCAGGTTAGTCTGCAGCCTGAATTGTACCACTGATGAAAGGAGTAAAAACCAAACTCCTATGACCCCCTCCAAGCCCATGGTTCTGGGTGCTAAGGAACTGGGCCAGTTTTGTCCTAGAAGAGCCAAAATTGCTGGATTTGCCCAGCCATTCACAAAATACATCAAACCATCCTCTCCCAGTGACAGGCAACAGCAATTCCAGCCTCTCCTTCCTTAAATATTCAGCATGACATAAATATGGTGATTCCTTAAGGTCAGTTTTGTGCTAAAATCTAAGCTAAAGTCCTGACCAAGAGAAATACCTTCTTTTCTATCTGTAGCTCTATGGATTTGCTTTAGAGCCTTTACAATCTGCAACCATTTAAAAACCAGACCAGACTCAGACTTCATGGAACACCTGACTCGTGTGTTTGTTCTGCTGCTCATATTGAATCCACGGGATTCAATCTTGTTTTTCTGGGTATAAGTATTATTGTGCTGGTCTGAAGCTTGGGAACTGCTTTCTTCTGCCCCACTTCAGTTCTATATGACCTGTGAATCGCTTGGTCTTTCCAACAAAACACTCTGTAACCCGAGCTGGTGACCCTCAAGAGTGGACACGATCTCCCACCTCATGTTTAGTTTTCTTTTCAGCCAAGGTTTTCACTTTCTGGAATGCCAGCTGGAATTCACAATGCCTGTAATTCCACATGTATTTGGTGACAACTGCATTGGGAAACTTTACAATGGTGGCCTTGGGGGTTTTGTTGATGGTAACATCATAGCAGGACATGCAAATCAGGGGGAAACTGCTGGTGCAGCCCTACAGAGCCAGAAGTACAAAGAACAGCTCTGAGGAAACTCCAAAACCTAACCAATATGGACAAGCCTTTGTTCCCCTCATCCACAGGTTGGTGCTGCCCAGCAGCGCAAATGCAGCCTCTGGGCTTCACCTTCCACAATGTGATTTGGGAGGGATTCTCCCCTATGGCACTCGCTTGTTCTTAAAACAAATTACTCACAAAGTTTGAAATCTCTGGACAGCGTGGGTCACATATTTTAGGAGGACGGAATGCCTGGGATCCTCTAAAGTGCCTCACACACTGAAGGAAAAGCTCAGCATTGGCTTAAAGACCTGCTCCAGTGCACAGCCCGTAGTCAGCCTTCCACAGAATCGAGGAAAAACCAAGCACAATAAAACACATTTACATAAAACATTTCCACACAAGCATCGTGTTTATGAAAGAAAATTAGTAAGAAGTCAGCAGTTCCTACTTAGAGAAGACAAAGATGTGATTTTCCCTTGTTCGTTGGAAGGGTGTGTTCTGCTGACTGGCACAGCACGAAGCCACAAGCACCAGAGGATGTGGATCTCTCGGGTTCTTTTCAGCAGCTTTTTAGATCCAAAGCACTCTCACAAAAGGTGTCCTGAGCCTGAAGTGAGGACAAATCAAGTCTCTTGAGTGAATGCAGCATGTGTCAGCCTGGACACCTTTTGACCCACCAGGTTGCTTCTACTTCTGGCACCAAGAATTCCACAGAGGATACCTCATCTGTGTCTTTTCTTTTTAACGGAAAGTTGGACTTTCTCTAATATCAGAAGGAATGGCTCACTGTATCAAGAATTGCAAAGGGTGGCATGCAGATCACAGATGGCTGAGGGGAGCAGCAGGCACAGACAGAATGGTCCAGGTGCCATTTGATGTTGGTAGAAGTCAGAGCCATCTTCCAGCTTGGAACAAGGGACTGAGATTACAGAAGTGCAAAGGTGAGCTTTCATATACTCCCACACCTGACCTGTGCTTTCTACAAACCACCTGTTTCTCAAGATCTAGTCAAAAATCTGAAGTGATATGGGCTTTTGTCTTTTTTTTTTTTTTTTGTCCCTACAGACTTTGATAAGTATTTTTCCAAAGGTAAATGCTTTCAACTTTCCAGAAGAAAACTAGTTTTTCTGTAGTTCAAAATAAATGTCCACTATTTTCCCCAGTGTTTTGAGAAGGAACTTTTTTTCAAGTACAGTGGTCAAAACAGGATTCTCTTCTATCACTGAAGAAAAGAATACCAGGTTTCTTTTTTTTCTGCTTTTGTCCTTTCTTATCCTTCTTTTGAAATCATTTTTTTAAGGAACAAAAATATCAAAAGAATTTTCCCCCTTGAGATAAAGAAAAAAAAAGAATGGTACCAGAACCCCTTACTTCTTGAAAGAAGTCCACAAGATGAACCTGAACATGAGGTTTCTGTTCCCCTGTGTGAAGACTCAGTCTGGGGAAGTTGCACTGAAAACCTGCCAAAAAACCTTCTTAAGACTGAAAAATCGGGTTCAGTGATCACTTCCTTTTAAGCATGTCTGGCAACCAGCACTATTTCTATGATTCAGACAGAAACCTGATTTCTATGTAGGCTGTGACTATCAGATATTTAAAACCCCCTAAATGAGATAGGGGATACAGAGGGGCTTCTCACTGCAGTAGTGAAAATCTCTTGTGAGCCACTGGATTCTTAAAACCTTCAGTAGATCAGCTTGAGACTGCAGCACCAGTGAGCTCAGGTTTGTTCCACATGAGGAATTTTACATGGAAGTTGACAAAACGATTTACTGAAAACTTTAGTGGGTGTCTGATAAACTTACAAATAACAACAGTAATACATGAATAGCTCACCTTTGTCTCACTGCACTTGAATATAATAAAGAACTGTGATGAAATTTTAGATTCTCATGGGAAGCTGGACTGAACCATCACTACAGGTACCACAAACGGGATCCATGCCAGAGTGGAATTGGCCCCATTCCTCTGGCAGTAATGAAGAAGTGATTTCATTAGAGGCCAACAAGATTCATTAACATCAGTCATTATGTATTAATACAGGATAATATAGTCAGAAGTGGTTCTTCTCCCTCTTTTCTTCAATGCATGTGAAAGTATGGTCTGAACTGGGAGGACCATCTGGTGGTCAGAGCTTGGCCTGAAAGCCAATCTATTGTCAATCCGAGAAGAGCCAGGTCAGCTTGTCAAGCCCCCTAGACTAGGCAAAAAAATTCCATAAAGTGAGGCAAGAATAAGGAACTTACAGATAAAAATATTAGTAACTCTAGTGAAGACGACTGTGTAGCTGCTGCAGCAACAATACAGACACCTACGTGTGTTCCTCCTCCTGCAAAATGCTGTGCCCAGGACTCTGCAGCTTGCTGCAACGTTATCTTGGCTTTGACTGCAAATACAGCAGCTCTTGGAGTGCCATCACTGGTGAGGTGAGCAGGATTTACTATGCCTTAAAGTAATTACATGCAGCTTCAAATTCAAGGAGTTCAGTGGCAATGAAGTCCAACAAAGCATCCTGTTCACAGGAACACTGTCCCCGCAGTGCAGCGCTGCAGCCAGAACTGTGAAAATACCTTTGCTAACGTGTGCTGGGAATTAATTCTCATGAAATGGGAGTGCCATCCTGCTGAATCTCCCCACACAATCCGAGTGCATGCCATCAAGCACCACTTCTTGAGGAAACCTGTTAGGTGAGTCAGTGCCAAAAAAAAGCCACTCATCAAGGAGTGTGACTGCTGCAATTTGGGACCCGTGCTCACTGTCCTCTATTGCTTGATTTAAGAGCATTATGAAGCTATGTCATTTTGGTGTAGTCTTTTTATTCCCGTGGTAATTTATGTCTGCGGGTAAGCATTTTATTTTATCTAAGCCGTGGTGCCAGAGTTATTTTCTGAGGCTCTCGAGTTTCCCTTTGATGCCATTGAAATTAAAACCAGAGCTGCAGATAGTACCCATGCTGTTTGTCACAGAGTCAGAGGTTAGAATGCATTTGCTGCTATTTATTGTGGCTCATCCACTGCAATCGTTGCTGCTGCTCTTCTCATCATTAATACAGAAATATTAATAACAGACAACAAGAGTGACACAGAACTGACTTTGTCTGGCACCACCAGCATTATAAAAAACACATTACACGAGTATCAGCAAATCTCTCTATGCTGCAGTAATCTTACTTGCCTTGGGAAAATTTTTAATTAAAAAGATGAATTCCAACCTTAAATATTTTATTATTTAGACAAACAATTTGCATCTTTAGTAAGTAAACACTAAAAGATATGTCTGCATTTCCTATGTATAGATGGTGTGAAATGTTAGAAAATTTAGATGCAATTTAGAAAGAAATTAGACAATGTACTTTATATCTGTGCTTAAACAACTAATCACTTAAAGACCTAGGCTACTTATTCTTAACTACAACTTGAAAATTAGTCTAACTCATCTTCCTGTCTACCTGGACAGGAAGATGAGAATTCCTGAGAATTTTATCAGGAAAACATTGGCAATTTTTGCATCAAAAGGTCAATAATGGCCACTCACATGGACTCCTCTAGGGGCAGGTGTGTAACACAGCCCAGGGTGGAGCAGCTGGGGGTGATGACACTCACCAAGAGGTAACAGTGACATGGCCTTTGTCGCTCAGAGTTTCTGCAAACCTCTGGGAAACGTCTCAGTCTGTCCCTGAGCGTAGAGCTGAGCAGAGCTACTCCTCCAGCAGCCTGCTTGTGGCACAGGAGACCCTGCAGAATGTTAGGCTGGGATTTTAGTTCCTTTCCACTCTGTTATTTTAAAGCAAACAGAAGCTCAGCACCTTTCTGAGTCTGTACTGGGTTGCGTTGCTTTTGCCCAAGCAGGAACTTCCAGTCCTCAACATTTCTTGGAGATTTCCATGCAGGTTTTGGCAAAAAGAGAGGGGATAAAAGGATTTTTCCTATTCCACAGGATGTCTTTGGTGCTCTGGGTCCTCTGCCCAGAGCGAGGCACTAAAGCTGTCCCCCAGCAAGGTCACATCATGCCTGGAGACCTCTCCATGTGGTGCAACAACTGCAGAGCCCCACGGAGCAGTAAAGGAGCACAAAGCACAGGCAGGAAGCTTCGCTCGGGGACGTGACTGTGAGCACTTGCCAGGAAGGGAAACAATGCAGGGGAGAGGAGAATCTACAGTTTATGGAAGCAGCTTTTATGATGCCCACTTCAGACGCCTCCAGCACCAAACCCCGGCCTTCTATCCCCAAAGATAAGTCAGAGCAGAGAGTTTATGCAAAAAAACTGCAGTCAGGAAAAATAAAGCATTCACATCACAAAATTAATAACAAATGTACGCTTTATAATATATAATTAGCCTTTCTTAATCACCACTTCACTACCATTTAGAAAAAGGTGATGGAAGTTCAATAAAATGAGGTGCTTTTATTCAACACTAGTCAAATTCATTTATACACTCACATTCTCTTTAATAATTCCATGATACAGTAGAGTCCTTCTATCCAAATTTTGGAATATATCTATGTAGTGGTTATCTCAGACTGCAAGTACTGTTGCAAAATACTGATAAATTCTGGAAGGAATATTATTAGAGGAGGAAAAGTCATTTCATTACTTGCCATGAGTCTGATTATGCATCCTACAATTCAGTTAGGAGATAGAAGTGCTCTCTCCTTTCAAAAGAGAGAAGAAAAAGGGCCATCAGACCACTCTAGGAGATATCCCATTTTCCCAGTAAGAATGTACTATCTATCTGCGGCAAATCTGCTTCCAACATCATCTTTTGTTGCTCTTAATTATCTAAAACATCCAAGCCAAAAGCTTCTGCCTTCTCTCCATCACTCAGAGGCATGAATATTTTCAATACCTCATCCATCTTTAACTCCACTAATATGCAATATCAGACGTGTCTGTTCCATCGGAGAATACTCTGTCACAGCCTTTGATGGCGACTACCAGAGATGGTATTTACCTATTCTGTGTTGTCTTTACACCTAATCTTGGCTGAGGTTTCAATAGAAGCATCTTGTAATAAATCTCCCT
Organism: Pomatostomus ruficeps; assembly: GCA_013400735.1. Classification (NCBI taxonomy): domain Eukaryota; kingdom Metazoa; phylum Chordata; class Aves; order Passeriformes; family Timaliidae; genus Pomatostomus; species Pomatostomus ruficeps. The sequence continues at coordinate 144,053 of VYZT01030029.1, read as the reverse complement.
TCCTGAAGGAAAAAAAGCTGCACCTACAAGCATTCAAGTGAGTGACTCTTGATACCAGTCATGAACTTAGAGATGTTGCACTGAGACATAAAAAGCTGCTTCTGAGCCTAATAATTTGCCTCTGATCAGCTTAATGAAAACTTCACTTCAGCTCAATGTACAAATATATATTTACCATGCAGCTATCTATGCATGATCATAGAATATTAATGCACCCAGTCAGAGGGCAGAATAAATGTTATATCTAAAAGAATTTAAATAAGATTTTTTTTTTCTCGCAGATTTACTGGGATGCTCAGTCTTTAGTGCTTCGAAGTGAAGATTCTGGAGAGGGAAAAGTCAATTCTCTGCACTGACTGCTACCTTTTGGCTTCTCATTAGGGCTCTCTACTACATAAAACCAGAAATAGGTGCCAGCAGATCGGCTTGATTACAATAAATTTGAATAATTTTTTTCCAAGAACTCCTAAGTTTCACATCTTTCTGATCCATCTTAATAGTTCCTATTTTGCTGATGACTCACATATAGCTCTGATTTAAATAGAGCTAAAATGGAAAATATCATTAAAAGCTTTGTATTTTCTTTTAATTTGCATTTAGTTTCTGAACCGTTTCTGACCTATGATAGTTTCATAAAAATAGACTGAGACTGATAACTGTAACACTCTGCACTTTCCCAAGGATAAATGACAAAGAAATTCTTCATTTGGAAAATGCCTAAAACCAATCAGGCTCATTTTGCCCGCATTCTATGCAACATCGTATGCCCACCCTAACAATACCACGCCACTACACAAGCACAGTTCCATTATGCTGCCAAATTTGCCACAAACACCAATATCCAACTTTTTCCCGAGGTTTCTCTAAAGTCTTAATGCAATATTTCCACCTGCACATGTGTATGGTTACCAATAGATAAGAAAACCAGGAGCATTCATTAAGCATTGCTAGAAATCTCTCCACTGAAACAGCAATAATATCCCCTTGCAGCCACCACAATAACTGCAATGCTTAATCTCTCCCCGTGATATTGTGTAACTCTAGCCTGCAGCGAGACTTCCACTGGAGGTGCTGCTGGAGAGAACTCTGCAGTGACAGCACACGGTGTGCTCCTCTTTTCCACTCTGTGGAAGTTGTGGAGTTTGAAAGACTTTTTTTTTCCCCCAAGAAAAGCCAGGTTTTAGACAGGGATAAGAAAGAGGAGCCAATCAAAATGTTTTAAGTGGCACAATACCACTCTTAGTAGGAACTATGAATTGTTTTAGATTCTCTTTTCTCCTCTAAGGATGCATAGTTGATCTGTGTCCCTTAAATTTCACCTTGTCCTCATCTTTGAGGCCCTCTATAGATCTCTCATTGCTTTACCCTTCTCGAGCACATTGAATGCTATAATTACCAAAACAGGTTTTGTGGGAACTCACAATTTTTTTTAAGCACATTCCACAGTGGCTTGTTTTGACCAAGTAAATAGCAAAGTGAAAATATTTTTTTCATTACAGTTTTCAATGCCAGATCACAGCTTTAGAACAATGTCCAGCACTTCTGGGAATGCTCATCCACAAGGAACCCTTTCCTTTTTTTTAATGCCTGTCCATTTTCCATCAGTACAGTCCCTGTTTCCCCAATGTTCCCATTTCTCACCATCAGCCTTTGCTGCAATCTGACACCAAAGCAGGTGTTTGGTGCATCCTTGTGGGAGGTGGGACTGTCCCATGGGCAGAGACCCCCACGGCACAGCCTTCAGCCCAACACCTGAACTGGACATCCAAGTTCCCCGCGAGGCTCAGCGAGATGTCCCTGCCGTTCATCCCCAAAGGAAATTCTGACTCCTGCAGCATTTCCCTCGCAGGGTGGAACACGGACAGAGGAGCAGCATCAAGCATCCTCGCAGGACCAGGGCAGCACCCGAACAAACCCTGCTCTGAGAAAAGCACAGTGAGCTCCTGTGGGCGCAGGACAATGTGTGACAGCCAGCTGGGGACCCGGCGAGCCCTCCCGGGGCAGGGCAGGGCTGTCACAGCCGCCTGCTCCCGCTCCCTGGCACATCCTGCCCTGCTGCTCACAGCCTTGGAAGGCAAAGCCTCCTCCCTCCTGCCCTGCTCTTACCATAGGTGTGTGGCACAGGGCTAGATCTGACCTAAATTTGATTTATTCATTTTTCCAATGCTTTACAGGGTACTTAAGCCCTAGGTCAGCAAAGCACTTAATCACATGCTTAACCTTAAGCACATGCTTAAGTGCTTAATCAGGGCCTTGTTGCTATATAAAGCACAAAGCTATGACTCAATTTGAAGCAACGGAGTTGAAAAATTTAGATTTCCCCCATTCTCATTTGCTTACCTTGAAGTCCACATATAAGCCAAATTACTCACATTAAATATGGTTAAATATATTCTAGTTTGAAGCCTAATTTAGGAGTTTACAATACACCTTGAATATTGGGGTCCCTCTAGGATTTGTGCCTTTCAAGAGAATTACACTCCTGGATGCAGAAAGTGATGCCCTTCCACAATTTAACTGTTGCCAGATATTAATACTCTACTAATTCTGATGATTGATCTAATAAAATAAAATAATTTTTTTAAAAAGGATTATCTTTAAAGGTAGAATCCAAGTGAGCCATTCATATGTAACACAAAGATACTACTTAGAGCAAGATGCACCCGTGTGCACTCCACAGCCGCATATGCAGTCTCAAGATTACTATTTTAAAATGTGTACTGCATCCTTATCTAACTTGTCCAGTAGGTGCAATTATTTGTAGAATTTGTTCTACAGTTCGGCAGGAAATTTTCCTTTTGCTCAAACAGTTCAGCTTTGCCTCTGCTGTGATTTTCTTCTGACTAAACATCCTCTAAAACAGTTTTTTGATGCTTCCCAGAATTACTGGCACTCTGACTACAATATCCTGTTGGATGGGCACCATGAAAGCTGCTGGCTTTGGTAACTACATCTAAAATGTACACAATGTCACATAAGGCAGTTTACCAAGGGGAGGGAGCCTGCACTTTAAACCAATAATAATTTTCTGTGAACTGGGAATGTTTATCCACATATTTGCTTTTTTATATTACCTTCTTCGCTTCTGTTTAACAGGAGCATTATACAACAGATATTTGATACCATTATTAATTAGAAATTATTTTGGTCAAAAAGTTTTAGATAGGACTGGTAAAAAACTTTTGTATTTTTTTTTAATTTATAAAATAAAATAGATTTAGAAAAACCTTCTGCCACACTAAGACAATTTGCAGCTTTGCTGATGAAATGATCAATTTAGCATGAACAGGCTAAACCACTTATAAAATATTTTCCACTACTCCATCAAAGGAGCATATCCTCAGCACCATGTAGAAAACACACAGTATCCTTTCTCTATGCTATTTCTACGTGGCCTACTTGCTCTTCTTCCCCTGACTTTGTAAGGAAATAAGATTGTGGTATCCCAAGGAAATAGGACTAGGAAAGTTGTCCCCTCCTGACCTCCTTCTACCAGTTTAACCACTTGTTCCAGGCTGAAATTAGCCTCTCCTAAATTTTGGTGAACTCCATTCCGCCGCAAAAGGGTGATTACTTTGTCTCCCCAACCAAACAATGTAGAACTCTACAAGAAATAGGCACAAAATGGCCACGTCCCGCCTGCCACAGAGAGAGAAATCACATGGTCACCACCCAACACAGCACTGCATTTCTCCTCTTCAGCTTCAAATACACCCATGAGCTGGGGCTTCCCGAGAAGAACCATCACTCTTAACTGTCCTGGTATTGCTACATCTCAGCAACTTTGGGACTTCTTGAGACACAGCATTTGTTATGTGGACACAGTCAGAAGAACCGTGCCCAGATGGAGCAGAAACACGAGGCTGACACAGGAACATCCTCTTCTGCCATGGATCACTGCTGGGGAGCAGCTGAGGGAGCTTCTGAGGGACAGCCATGAGGATCCTCTTTGGGTCCTAGCCCAGAGGGCTTTTGCTGTCTGCCCTGACATTCTGACACTCACATTTTATTTTAAAACCAGCCCTGAAAATTATTCCCAATGAACTTGCAGCAGTTTCAGTCTTACCTTGCCCCAGTCAGTGGAGATACGTGTGATGTGTATGAGTGTTAAATAAAACCAGGCTCCACTCAGGGCTGGTGAAATCAATGTTTTCTATTACAGGATTGGTGCATGGTTTATTTCCACCCATTAGACTCTCGGCACAGCAATAGCAGGCTCGCAGGAAGGAGATGAAGCCCAACCACTTATTAGTTCATGGCTGGAAGCCATCAGCTCCACATTATACAAAATCCCTGGTTCATCACCGGCTCTCTCCATCCTCACACCTTTCAACTCTCGCCTCTGAGGTAAATACAAAGTAAAGCAGTGGGAAATCAGAACCAAAGTTTCTACAGCGAGTTTTACCGCATTTCGCTGCCTTCTTCTCATTTTTTTTTCACATCTTTAAAAATAAAAAAGAGCTATTTTCTTGTGGGTTTTTTTTCTTCAAAGATAATAGTAGAGGCTTCAACAATATCTCTGCCAAAAAGGAAAACTCCTTGAACCTTGACTTTCTGTCCTACTACACATAATGAGACAACTACTTAAACTGCATTTAAAAAGTGCTGAGTAGATGAACTCAATGGCTAATGATGTTACTCAGCTTGTCGGCAGCTGATTGACACTAAAAGTAATAAATTAGAACAGAAAATGATTTTACAAGATCCCCGGGATGACAGACAGGCTAAGTGTAATATCCTCCATTACAGTTGTCACTAGATTTTATACAGTTCAGATCTGAACAGCCTCGGCAGGAAAGTGGAACAATTTCATGAGATAGATCTTCAGATGATACAGAGCAGCATAAATCCTCTGAAGTTAAAGAAGCTGTCCTGATTTACGCAGACAGGGATCTGGCTCTGTATCTTTATACATGCTTCTGCTCAAGTATTGGAATGAAATCATTTGTTTTCCCATGCAAATCTGGGCAGAGAAAAGCAGAAACCCCGTAAGAGAGGAACGCTGAGGGCTGATGTCTTGGCTGTGTTTGTTTCTATCCCCCCCCTCCTCCTTTTAAAAGGACAGAAAACAGTATTTAGAGCATGGCATCACTGATTTTGTTGGCTGCCTTCGTTTCAGGGAATCCCACTATAAATCCCCAGCTCGGCAGAAGCACCTTTTGAATCATTAACATTCACTGTCAGAATCCTTTGTAACGTCTTAGGATGTGTAAAAGCAAGACAAAAGGCAAGCATGTGGATACTTCACCAAGCTCAAATAGCCATTGTGCCATTATTGTTTGGGGTTAATGAAAAGAAAGAATAAAAATGTGTATCTGAGCCCCAGCTATCTGTAAAGTCTAAATGACTAGTCTGGTTTTGGGGTGGTTTTTTGCTTTTTTTTGGTAAACTTCCATTCATAAAACTTTTCCTGAGTAGAAAACATAGGCTCTTCGTGCACAGTTTATTCCAAGCTCAGGGATGACTGTGGATAATTTTAATTCTGCTTCATTCAATGTGCTCTTCTCATGCAATGATTTTCTCCATGGAAGACCTTAACCACAGTGGCCATTTGCAGCTGATGAATTTTTTTTTTTTATAAATAATTTATTAAGCTACTGCAGACTTATACTTTTTGCACCGAGAGAAAGGAAAAAGAGGAGGGGGGAGGATTGCATCTTAAACTCTATTTACAAATTTACCTTGGCAGGCCCTCTTGCTGCCAATAGGAAGCCATGTTGCATATTTAATTTGCTCTTTTGTTACAATGGGGCTTAGGTTAGTTAATTTCAATTTTCGATTTCAAAAGCTATCAAATATGGCTCAGATGAGAAATCAATTTTTCTCAGCTGCCTCTGTTTTTGTCATGGGGAGGTTTCCCATTGGCGAGAGGACGGCCACGTGGCACAGCAAGAGATTAGTTCACTAGACCCCGTGTTTCAGCCACCTCAATTACTGGCTGCCTCTTGTAATTTAGCCTTATAACACCTAATTTCAAGATAGAACTCATATTTAATTCATGAAAGCTTCCACAAGAGTAATTGTGAAATAAATTGCCATAGAAAATATCCATTTGTGACTCGTTTTAATTTTGTATGCTACTAGCACGCTATTTGTTCTACTTGTTTAACACTTTAGCACAAACATATTTTATATTGAACTTTATGGACTGCTAATAGGTTATTATTTTTCACTGTTTCCCCTTCACGGACACACCACTGAATGTCCCTCTCCTTCGTACAGCTCCGGGTCTGGTAACACTGAAATAGATGCACTAAACCACAGAAACTTGTAATCTCCTAATTATTGACTGGATTGTTATGATCTGTTCATAACTTTAAAAGTAGCAGATAAAATCACAAGTGATGGTTTGTAAATGGTAGTTAGATGACAAGGATCATTTAAAGGGCCAAGGAATAAATACAGTTTAATTTCTCTAATGTTTTAAACAAACCCATTCATTACACATATTGATGTTGCATGCTAACAGCGGTATATGTATTTTTAATTCTTTAACCAAAATAAATGTTTCCACTGTATACACACCATTTTGTCCTTTTCCTCCCTGTTGCTATGACAACAAGGTGGGTGAGGCCTCCTCAACTGCCAAACTCAGCTGTCATCCCTTCACCCTAAAAGCCTTATAATTGCTTTTATTTGCATACGACAATTAGGCAGGATGGCTCACAGCAAGAAAACCAACCTTTCTCTCCCCCAGTGCACACAACGCCAGCCTGTAATTTATAAAAGATACACGCCATGTGGTGGAGCACTAAAATAGAGTGATGAGTCCTTTCATCTGATTGTAAGCTATTAACAAAAGAAAACATCCCCTTTCAGGCTGTAAAAAATGCCTATCTGGTGTGAACCTGGAGGAAAAAAAAAAAGGAGGGGGAAAAATAAAAAAAGTTTTGCCACCTCCATGCAAACCCTTCACATTCATTATCGTGTTGAACTCAGGGAAGGAGTTTGAAAGCAAGAGTTGCATTTTGGTGCTTTCTGAACAATGGAGTGTCAGCAAAATCGATGACGTGGTGGAACTGGATGGGGACTTTTGTTCTTGGGTTACGTCACACCCAAAGATGCCAACGTGAGGTGAGAGTTCCTTGCTGAAAAGTGCTGCGAGGAAAGCATGAGATGGGTCAGGATGTCAGGTGAGGACACTGTCATGAGAAACTAGAAGTTCAATACTTTTAATAGTTCTGTGTGTGGAAAATAGCTGTGCTGAAAAAAGTAATTAAGCCAAAGCCCCTCTGCTTGTATGTGAGGCTGATGTTGGGGCCTAAACGTCTGCACAGCTTATTCCTAGGAAGAGTCACTGTCCAGAGAAATGTTTTTATTCAAGCTTTTTAATAGCGTGCCGCTGGTTTTAACTTTCATAATTACAAAAGTATCTTTCTCTAAGCAACTCCTCTACAACAATCTCTCCTCCTGTCTGCTCTCTTCTGGAAGCTCTTCATGCAATATTTGTAACATCTGAGCTGATTTAGTATCTCCAATCCTCAAAAATCCCCCAAAAAAGACCCCCTTTCCCTTGACAGACTCTACATCTACAGTCTCACTGACAAAAGCACAGTGCAGCTAGGCTGACCTAAAAATACATTACAATGGCATTACAGCACACACGTTTTTAAGGCTCTCTGACTCACCTTCCTCAGAAGGGCACCCCTGTTGGAACCGGAGGGCTACAGGAGGGGTTACAGGAGGGAATAAGGGGGGTTACAGGAGGGAATAAAGCAGAACAGATCCAGCCCAGCCCAAGCACAGGCGTGACCTGTTGCCTCCCTGCAGCCCCCTCGGTGACCTGTTGTTACCGAAGAGATGAGTCGGGAGCACAGCTTGCAGGTATCTCCTTCAGCTTTGCCCATCTCACTGCTCCAAACCCCCCTTAGCACACAGGATTTACCCAAACCGGTTTCAATGAGTGGGTGGAAGAGGAGGGCAAGTTTGGAGGCAGAGTCGAAAAGAAAACAGGGGGATGGATGTTCAGATCTGGGACACACAGCACCAAGTCCTCTCCTGCCCTCCCTCCCTCCTCAGCTCAGGCAGGTACTCAAAGCACAGCACACAACTTCCAGCAGCACCTCCCAGCTTTTATCAACACAGGGAGCAGGAAAAAGGCAACAGAGCACGAGTTCCTCAGTCCAAAGCTTGAGCACACCAGCAGTTCTGGCAGCACCCTGAACTGGCCGCGGGTTCAGCTCACCCAGCCTCGCCCCCAACCCCGACCCTGAGTCCTGACAAATCCCCGCGCACTGACTTCAGTTTCTGTGGCTGCTCATATGTGATATCAGTACTTTTTCTGAAGTTGTGCAAAGGACATGAAGGTCAATTCAATCAGCAGAGGATTTTTCGTAGTTCAATTTACAAATATTTTGTCCATTCTGTCTTTACAACACCCAAGTAACACATTTCTCCATTAAATAATATATGCCTTACCCTAACTGGATTAGATCTGTTTGTCTTAAATTTCAGATTGTATATTCCTCTTCTAACTCTGTGTTTCTCTAAGCATTTGCCTTTCTGTTCTTAGAATCCTGATTCTACCTCCAGTGCTTGAAAAATACCTTGGTGTATCAAGGTATATTCTCACAAACTGCAATATATAATTTTATATTTTAAGTAATTTTTTTTTTAATGTGCCCTTTCTCATTCCCATCTCCTGCTGCTATTACAAAGTCAGCTGAACTCACACACGGATGTCAAAAAAAGAATTTGTACCTCTATGATGAACATTTCATTGCATATTTAATCTCAAAACTAGGCTATTGCTGAGTTGATCTTTTCAAATGAAACCAAATTCTTCCCTGAGATAAGGAAGTGTTGAGGCTGCTGGACCTTTTGGTTTCAGAACTGAAATTGGCCCCTGAGTTTCACAAGAGATAAAAACTTGATTATAAAAATATAGTATGAAAGTATACAAGGAATGGAACACAGGGCTTCCCTGGGATCAGAGGAAATTATTATTTCCTTCTCCATAAAAGACACTTGCCTTTCACACAAGGAGGCTTGTTTTGAGCATAGGGAGCTTTTTTTGCTCCATGCTCAATAAAACATAATAACCTAACAATAGTAAGATTTCTTAAATTGTAGAAGCAGGAAAAAATGTAAATTTTGGTTTGGGAGGCTTTGCAGCTTTAATATCTTTGCTCTCTATTTTCGAATGCAGACACTTCTTTAAAGAAACGCAAACCACAAACAATTAGCAAAAGCTTACAAGATGAAGCTTCCTTGGGATGGTCCTAAGATACACTCTGAACATTTACTTGGATTTTATGCTGTTTTTGGCTGTTGCATGCAATAGAAACAGTTCAACAACACTAATGCAGCCCTGTCCGTCCCATTCACATCAGAATCAGAGCTCAATATGCTTCTCTCTTAGCCCAGAACTTTTTCTGTCTAGATGGTAAAGCCTCTACTTTTGCTGAAGTTCCTACAGCTTTTCATCAATATAAATTCGAGAGGATTTGTTCCAAAGTGAATGTAATACGTAAAATTCTGTTTGATTCTGAAAAACAGACTTCTGCTATGGAATAATATCTCGTTTTGATACAGTTACCAATGAGACAACTTCTAAGGTATAGGAATGAGGTACAAGGATCAATGTTACTTTGAAGATCTGCATTTTGAAATGTAATTTTCTAATATTATCAGAAAAATTAGGTTAATTTTTTTTTTGATGGCTCCTAAAAGCAAACTCCACCAGCTGGGTTTTGTACTCACACCAAGGCAAGCATCAATATGCACAAGACAGCAGAAAAAGGAAGATGATTCATAAAAGCTGTGAAAACCAATAACTGATAGCGGGGAAATGAAATGAACTTTCAGGAAAAACAATTTGCTAATGGCCCTGCAGATATCAAATCAGCCTTTAGTAGAGGAACAAGTAGGAAGTGAATGAGTTTTACTTCCCTCATATGAGGAGGCTGAGATGCTTCTCTGGTTTCCCTATGGCAGGGACAGCTTTGCCAAGTTTTCACCTTTTTTTTTCTGTTGAGATAAACAATAAAAAGTTGCTCATTCAGGATATTCTCACATAGACACAAAGCTGCTACTGAACTTTAAGCTGAGAACACCTTCAAGTATTTTTCTATCCAATTTTATTTTGCAGGCAGAAAGACCCAGGTAAATTTATAAGAAAAAATTTGGTATTCCCACAGACAAGAGGTAGGATCAAGCTCTCACTGGTGTTTTGATTATCACAACAGAAAAATGCCACTAAGTAATCTTTGATGCAGACATTATCCAACAATTCACTGTACTTTAATCCATCTCCTTCTACCTTTTTTTATTCCCAATAAAAGGAACAACGCGCACTCGACATGAACTCTACGATTTAAATGAAGCTCCATGCGTGCTAATATTAGAGAGACATTAATAATAAATTGGGAAGCAGGGAAGTCGGAGATGATTTCTGACTCGCTGCTGTACCTCAGACACCAGAACTTGAACCGCAGAGTTTGACACTGACACTTTTTAGGGAACAAAGTCTCTCTCCTACTACCTCCTCCACCCCCCAATTCAAATCTCATCTGAGAAGTGCTGAAATGAAGCTGTCACTCAGGCCTGCTCAGGGACCTGTCAGCAAAACATTGAGCCTTTTCATTTTGATGGGTCAGCCTGCAATCCCCTTGAAAGAGAAGTCCGTGCCACTGTGGTTTTTCTTTCTGCAGGAATTCTGAATTCTAATGAAACTCCAAATCGCCCAATAAAGGCAGGGGCATGGGGAAGTAATCCAACCCAGATCGGAGTGAAATTTGTATTTTATCTTTTTTTTTTCCCCAGACCATTATTCTAACAGCATTCAGAGAGCGTTGTAGGTTTTTTTCTCCCCCCACAAGTCCCCCCATCGGTTTTTTTTTTTTTTTGCAGGGCAGGCGCAAACGGAATGATGTGTCCTTTGTCTTGATGCTACACTGAGATTAGGTAGCAGCTCTCTGAAAATGAAAGGGCATGGCTCAAATTTTCTTGGGTAAATATCCATCCACCTATTGCAGTCTGCATCTCCACTGCTACAAATATCTCTAATGTATGACTGTGCTGAGAGAAAGGGAAAATTTCACATTAGCATTTCTTCCCCAGAAGAAACTGTCTTTCATTAACACTGTACAAAGCTTTTCTTAGACAAGAAGGAAAACTGTACCTTTCCTTTCCCTTCTGTTCTCCTCAACTTCGCTTTCCAGATGAGTTGCTACCTATGACTTGTATCAGGATGGAGGGGACATGATGCAGAGAAGTGAGAAAATAATTTATATAATATGTTGATGTATTCTCTTTAAAGTGCCTTTATTAACACACGTTTTATGTTTCTAAAATATGTATGAATTCAGTAGCCCATTGAAGTCTGTTTATTTTAACAAGGAGATAATTGTATTTTCCTAACTGGTTAAAAATCAGAATCATTAGAGGAGGAATAGACAGCCTGAAGAGAGACAGAATTTATGACATAGTCAGTGCTAGAGCCTAGTGCTCTTTACATATTTTTGGAATTAACATGATCCCACTTTTTTTTAAACAGAGTTCTCTGTAAGGTGCACAATAATTTAAAGAACAATTAAGACAAACACAGATTAAAAAGTCACAAAACTTGGAAATCAAAAAAAAGAATCTATCACGCACAAAGGCATTGTGTGAAAAATACAAACATAGTATCATTAAATAGTATTTTATGGAACTAGAAAACAAAAAGGCAGATGGAAACCGGGCTAAAGACTTTGAAGCACAAACTAAGCAATGATGCAAAGGTCTCAATTACACAATGTAACACTGCTAATGGCATAATGGCAAGGGTTCCCCAGGTCTCTCCATTGTCTGGTTAACCTGCAGGTACCCATCAGGGACGTTCCGACAGCGCTGCCGCAGCCCTCCCACCCTATAGTTATGTTTGTGTTATTCAATCTTTCAGAATCACCATCTTCAGGCTCTCACCCTCTCGCTGCAAGACATGACCCAAACATCTCATCTTCCTCTGCTCTGCCTGTCCAAAGAGACTCCATTATAACCCCAGGTGCTGCAAACCCCAGGTATTATTATGTAGTACACAGCAAACCAATGCACATGGGTGTATGTGCCCAGGACAAATATCTTCCTGCTATTTTCTTGAGCATTGTGATCGAACTTGGATGCCAGAAAAAGTATAGTATGTAATTTTCCTTGGTGATGACCTTCAGAGGTTCTTTTCTCCTCTTGATTGGCACTCGTCTCCATGGGAAATCATTATAATAGACCCCTATTTCTCTACCTACACTGTCAGGGGCTGCTAAATCTGCACTTCCTCTACCCTGCTCTGCCTCACTGTTGCACCATAGGCAGCTTGTGTGATCACCCAGAGCTCTGCTGCTGCATTACATCTGGACATCCAGCAAGCAGATAAAACAGTGACCGACACTGCTTCCTTCCTTCTCTGAGCACATTAATAGCACTTTCTCTAATCTGTATTAAATCATTTTCCCCCACCCACTTGCTCAGCAGAGCAGAGACTTGGATAGAGCAAAGGGACTTAACTTTTGCACAGGTTACCTACATTTTATTTTAAAGATGTGTGTCTAATGTGTGCAGTAAATAATCTCACATGCAGTTCAAGATTGACATATTTATGTTTATATAAACCTACTTGCTCAACCAGATATAAATACATGTACATATGTGTACATAAAGGACACACATATAATCTTTTTAAATGGCTACATGCTTGCAAATCTCCCGTTCAGTAGGTGCTGCACTTCTTAAAATGCAGGTGTCACAAGGACAGCCTCTGTGTCATCATAGCTATTTTGATGTATTTTGGGTATTTTACCTTTTCAGTATGTTCAGTGTCTCACAAAGCAAATGGTAGCTCTCATTCATTGTCCAATACCTGGTGACTGTTGACTGCAAAAATCTTAATATTGAAAATTCTCCTTTCAGAGCATCAGCAACAGTTTGTATTTGCGTAACAAATAATTGAAGAATCTACCTTGAAGACTTAGCACTGGCTACAGTGTTTAGGGTAGAAAAGGGCACTGCTTTCATGTTTGGTAGTGCTCAGCCTTGAGTCTTCTAAGGCGAGAAAGAAAACAAATCCTTAACTCATGTGAGATCTTGATCCAATACCAACAACAAGCTGAGCACTGCACTTCTACAAAGACAAGTAAATATTCTGGATGAGACTGAGCTGAATTAAGTCATTTTACTCAAAAATCCTAATTGCCACCTTCCTTTCACTGGTCCAAGTCCAACTCATACCTTGTGTAGTTTCAGCTACTTCAGCCAAATTCCCTCTGCTCCAAGCTGAACGTGTGGAGAAATCAGAGCAGGGCACAGCTGCATCCTCTGGTGAGGGTGATACTCATCCTGCCTCAATGGGAGCCTGGGAATCATTTCCAGGAGGTGAGGCTGCCAACGGAGACACCCACAGTCTACATCTTCCCATATTCTTTCTGTTCCAGCTCAACAGAAGTTGTCACAGTCCAGCTTTTCCTTGCAAGCTTGCAACCAGCCAGTTCCATATGCATCATCTCTTCCTGACTCAAACAGGCAGCCTGACCTCCGTTATTAGCAACCACAGAGCTTCTGTGGAGTGTTTTACCCTGAATTTTTGTTTTTGTGATCGGAAACATCAGGGTCTTGCTCTCTCCTCTGACCCCGGAAGGTATGGGATGTGGAAAGGTTGTGGACACAGTTTAATGGGAGCTACCAGAAATTTTAAAAGTATTACCTGCTTATGCATCAAAAACTCACTTCATAAATTTAGCACCCTTTCCTTCTCACCTTTCTCATGTCAATGACAAAATAACTCAAATTCACAAACTTACCCAACCACTTACAAACCAAATGCATCCAGAGAAAAACCCCTGCTGTGTGCACTGCCTAAATGTGACCAGCTACTCACAACACAACTGTTTCCCTCACCTCTACTCACACTGAGTAACACTTACCCTAATGAGACCCCACAGAAAAGTCAATCTCCATGTGAGACTGGAAGGATCAGAGTCCAAGTAGCAAAACATATTTAAATAGGCTAAGTTAATCTTCAGGTTAATTAATGCCATTCTAGGTTTATTCTAGCAATATTTCATTCTAGTTCATCCTACTACTCTTCTATTTCCCCTAAGAACCTTAATATTTTTGGGTTATTTTTATTACAAAATTTGAGTCTCCCAGTGGCCTGGTATTAATTACTTTGATAAAGTTAAGGCTTAATTTACACTGGTGGCTACTTTTTGTGAGCATAAACACTAGAACATTTTGATAAAATTAAAACTGTCATTGCCTTGTGAGCTGGTAAGATTTAACAAGTACAAATGATATTGCCAAAGAGAATTACAGCCTTTTTTCTATTTCATTTAAAGAAGTGGTGCCTTTATCTGTAGGTTTTTACTTCTTTTTCTTTTTTCTTTTTTAACTTTTAGCATATTTTTAACTGCAACTGCAGACCCTCCTAGGAGTTAAAAACCACGAGGATAAACCCAGGAAGCACTCCAGATACATCTCCAGTAGCACAAGACCTGTTCCTCCCACCCCAATCCCCTTATAATTGGTTTTGATGTTCAATATAAGGGATAAATGAGTGCCCCTCTCCTGCTTGCTCACAGTATGCCACAAAACCCTGAAAGGGTTAATTGGCATTTTAAGAAAAGGTAATTGTAAAGCATATCTGCTGGGGTTATCCCCAGAATCGGGGGGGTGGTGCATAGGTCTCCCACCCACCGGAGCATCTCACATCTTGAAGAGCGTGCTGAAGACAAAAGCAGTCCTACTGCTGTTTCTTGATTTTCACTTGCAGCTCTAACTGCTAACCCCCAACGTGCTCTTTTGAGTTTACTATATCAAGCTAGTACTTACAGCAGAGTATATGTACTGTGTCCTGACTGTAAAATTATCCTGACATTGTAAGCATAAATATAAATCGCTCTGTGTGTGTGTTTGAATCATACATAATTTACTGCTGGATTTATTCACTGCAGAGGAGCGCACTGACTGGAGTGGGTGCTCTAAGAAAAATTGGATGGAGAGGCTGGTTATACTTTTATATTTTTTAAAAGAAACCCAACATTTCACTGAGTAAAATATATAACCTGGCATATAAAAAGAAATGTGGTTTTAAGCAAGTGAGAAATCGAACTGAATCGGAGCGAGGTCATGGGTGGTCATTTTCTTACTGCATCAAACTCCCTGCCACTTGTTTGTAGATGCTTGTAACATTTTTATCCTCTGAAAATATATATTTCATTTCCACTTTTGCCTATTGGAACTTTTTCCAGGATGTTCTTC
The DNA here is from genome assembly GCA_013400735.1 of Pomatostomus ruficeps. Classification (NCBI taxonomy): domain Eukaryota; kingdom Metazoa; phylum Chordata; class Aves; order Passeriformes; family Timaliidae; genus Pomatostomus; species Pomatostomus ruficeps. The sequence goes on along the minus strand of VYZT01030029.1, from coordinate 128,822 downwards.
TAATGCATTCCAGTGAGGAAAGAAAAGTCATTCACACTTGAGCACAAAGGAAGCACTTCCAGCTTTGGGCTGACAAATACCCAAGAGCTAACACCAATTTGGGGGTTTTATTCAAGCAATGTTTTTCTGGGTACAGAAGTTGATTTCCATATTACTCTTCTTTGGAGCCTGGCTTTGGGTATTCAGTTTGCAAGAGGCAGAGTTCCTGTGTGTGGTTTTTTTATATTATCACCCATCAGAGTGCAAAATAAGGGGTGACTTCACCCCTTTAGCCTTGGATTCATCAACCTCTACAATCAGCAATTCTGCCCTTCCTGCTCACACTATGCCCAGAAGGTGCAAGCCATAAAAATGCTCACTGTGAGGAGGACAGCAGAATGTGATCCCATGTATTTTCTACTCATGTTTTGAAATAAATTCACCACCTCGAGGAAAACTTTCTATGAAATCCATGGAACTATTTCTATAGGCATATGGAGGTGCAGGAAGGCTGCACACCTATTCATTAGGATCTTAACTCTTCAGCATGATGTTAATTTAAAAAATCCCCAAAACTATTCCAGCCCTCTCTTCTAATCTCTATCCTGTATCTCCCCACTTTCTGAAACCACCCCACCCCTGAGCAACAGCTCTTTCCAATTTAAAGAAAGCACCACAGCAGGTTAATTTCTTTAAAATCATCTGTGCTGTTGATTGCATTGCACCACATCCTGCAACACCTTTACAGCTGGACAATCTTTAGTCCTGATGTTTTTCAGGGTGAATTTAATGCAGCCCTACTCAGCCAACCAAGAGGCTGGTCCTCCTCATTCCACATCATCATGTGAACATACAGGAAAGCAAGGCTCTAACAACTTCTGCATTATATAACAAAATCTAAAAACCTCATTTGCTAAAGAACTTAGAGAGCATAAAAGTTTTCCCATGTGCAGACCAGAGTTACAACTGACTCTCAAATTTTCTAGCCAGGGAAGTTTATATTAGTACATGTTGGGAGCAAAACCTCTCTCCCAACTAGGAAACTCAAGGAAATGCTGAGCCTGGCAACTCTTGGCCAGCACAAGCATTTGTTTTGTCACATACTAAAGGCCAGCGGCATTTTTCAGAATATTGACTTTTCTTTCTAGAGCAATGTTAATATTTAAGAGGAAGTTCGTGCCTCTGTATTTTTGAGGTGCAGCTAAGGGGGCTTAGCCTGGAGAAAAGAAGGGTCAGGAGGAACTTTCTCACTCTCTACAACTCCCTGAAGGGAGGGGGCAGCCAGGTGAAGGTCAGGCTCTGCTCCCACATAACAAGTGACAGAATGAGAGGAAGTGACCTCAAGTTGTGCTGGGAGAGGCTTAGATTGGATATTAGGAAAAAATTCTTCACCAAAAGAATTATCAAGCACTGGCACTGGCACAGTGGTGGAGTCACCTCCCTGGAGGTATTTAACAGATGTGTAGATGTGGCACTTCAGGCCATGGTTTAGTGGTGGGCTGGCAGTGCTGGTTAACAATGGGACTCAATGATCTTAGAAGTCTTTTCCAACCTAAACAAATCTATGATTCTACAACTCCAAGTACAAATTAGCTGCATCACCTTCAGTAGATATTGCCTCCAGTATGCCTCTTTAATGGGGTATTCACTCCAGAGTCCCAGTGAAATTCTTGCCATTGTTGAGCTCGTCTCCTGGATCCTTTCCTATTTGCTTTCTGCATTTTCACTTCTTCGTGAGGACGCTTAATGCAGTATAATTGAAACAATTTTATTGTCTCTAGCCATCCATTCTACTGTTTCAGTGGCAGAAAATACTGGTCAATTTGACAAGTTAATATGACTTTAGTGGTCATTTGAACTCCTTTAAGCCACTGGGTGCTAAAATTACTTGTCACATTCCTACACCTGCAAACTGAATGTAACTTGTCTATGAGAAAAGCAGGGGGAAATTATTTTCCACCAAAATCCTTTCCTGGAAGTAGTAATTGCAATTTTTACTAATTGATAGGGATTGACTCTTCCTGCAACAGTGCTGAACCACCTGAGAACAATATTTGGTACTCCTACCTGGAACTCTGGATGATATTTTCAAACTACCTTCTCTTTTTCCCACTGGGCTGGATCATTAAAGACAGAGTGGGTTCCACAGCCATTTCAGCTCTTCCTTTGGTATAGATAATTTCTGGTAATCTGATTTATCTGCTAACTGGATGCCTATTGTTCAATATCCAGCTCAAGTTTACACTTGAGTTCACTGTTCTGACCATAAAACTCCATGTAGATAAGTGCAGTTACCTTTGGAGCTACTGCCAAAAGAAAGAAAACATTTCTTCCTCCCACCCCCCTCTATACACAAACCTAATTTACTTCACACTCAATATCAGAAGATATATTAAACCAAAAACTCAAGTTTGGATTTTGGGTTTTTTTTTTTTAGTTCTGTTTCTGTGTATATCAACAACATCGGTGATATCTTTTCATGATCTCTCAAACTACCACACAAATGAATTATCAGGTAACTACAGGAATTATATGAAGGATTTGACCCCATTCCCCTAGAATTCAATGGCATTCCAGTTAAATCAGTTAGACCCCACCAGATTTTTACCTTAGCTCTATTTTTTTTAGGTTTTATGTTACCTTACATAGATTAGGCCATACACTCTCGTAACATCAATAATGTTCCCCTTGACTCACAGCCACAGCTACCACGGAGGTGTTGCCGTGAGCTCCTGCCAAGAGGTCACCCTGGGAAGTTTCTGACAAATCAATGGGAGCTTTATGGATTGGTTTTCTTCCTTCCAGGAATAAATGCAAACAGTGTCACTGCCTGGACTCTTCTGCACCAAGACTAATTCATCAGTGTGCTGAGAAATGCCATTCTGGTCCATCCTATTGCAGACTTTCCCTTCAATTTCTTGCATTTCAGTTCCTGTTCTTTAAGAAGCTGTTCAGTGGGAGAGCACAGGTGCTGTTACCCTAACACAGGTTTCTTTGTGTCACTCACACCGCGGTTCAAGTCACTCTTCCAATCACATGAACTTGCCAATTTTAATGGGATCCACACAACAAAGCATCCCACCTCGGAAACTTCCCACCTTTGTGTCTTTAAATATAAACTTCGAGAACACATTTAGTAACACTATAATCTTGTTATGGGGATAATACTCTTTTTTTTTTTTAACAGTGATTAGCTCTCCTAACAACCGCAGCAATTTTTCCTTACAATGGCAACACAAACACTGCTCTGGAGAGAGGCTAGATGTCAGACAAGGTAAGCTAGCTGCTCTTCCTGAAAACCACGCATCTAAATTCCTCTGCTGGTGCGGTTTCCTACAGATTTGTGTCCTTTAGCCCTTGCTCTTCTATCTCCTCACCATACGCTCCATTCAGGAAGCACGAGGAGATGCTGCAGCCCCCGCCAGCTGTTCCCAGAGCCAGCGTGGAAGGGTTGAGTCCTGCCCACCTTCCCCACGGTGGGGGCACTCGCTCAGCTTTCTCTCCTCCACCGATTTTAACCAAACTTAGAAGAACTTAATTATCGCCGACATTTCTGCCCTTCTGTCAAATTCAGTTGAGAAAAGCAACCGCGCTAGGAGGGGACTGACAGGTAAAGCAAATGATTGTGTGAAACCTCATTTTGGTACATCCGCAGCCCGAAGGATGCCATAAAAATCTACGGAATGTCTGAAGCCCCGTGTTAGAAATACTGCGAGCTACATGATCTGAGTTAATGCTTCATTTGTATACGGGTGTGTATTTAAAGATAATTAATATTAGCTGTGACTTTTGAGACTGGTATTAACACAGCCTCCCTTTGTAGTGCCTACAGTTTTGTAAATGCAAATAATTTTTAGTTCAGTTTTGCATTTTTAATTACAAGCAGACAGAGTTTCTTTGGTATTTAACTGCCTAACCATGACTCAGGGTAGGCACAGGCATTCATGGCATTAATTGTGACTAGGATTTGCAGGTGTAACAAAATCAAAGTGCCTTTTTTTTTTTTTAAATTAACCCTCAAGTGAATCTTGAGCAGAAGTACTTGAGATGCATAGGCCCAGATTTATTTTTTAAAGCTTTGACCAAGAGATTTCTCTTAGTTGGACTAAGGTGGGGTATGTAATATTAATATAAGCTCACACTGTTGTGAATGCATACTGTATAGTATTGGGCGGGAGGAGATATACTGTGATATTAAAAAAACCACATTATTTCGAGGTAGGCATGCCAAAAGCAGTTCTCTGGAACAGAAGGTGGCCTAATTATTAAAAGAAATGGCTTCCATCTCTGTGATGGTCTGACTGTTTGTGGATAAAATCCTACAACTGTGAAAGGCCTCATGCACTGCAAAAAAAAAAAAAAAAAAAAAGAGAGGGAGGGAAAAAAAAATCAAAGTGTTCAGCAGCCATACATCAGAGAGACTATACAAGGAGGGTATCGTATTTTTAGAGACCCCAGAATTCCTGAGCAAAGTAGTAGTTAGTACCAGGTCTACATCAAAAGAAAACAACATTCTGTGTCATCACTGGCCTCCTCTGTGATGTTTTGCCCTCAGCTTCATAATGCTCAAAAAGTCATGGTTGAAAAAGACAGACTGTCCCTTTAAAATTAGATCATCCCTTTTATTAATATGCAGAATGAGTTGTCAATTGACCAAGCAACAAATGTACATCCTCATATCCTCATTTTCACTTCTATCTATGAATATTTTAAAACCCTAATGTGTGCTTGGCCATTTGGGTTTTAAGCAAAGACTTATCACAGTGTAAAACCCCTCATTTTTATCCCTTAGCTGAGGGCTTCTTTTTCCCTTTTCCAGGGTGTCATTAAAAATCTGATGCCAAGAGCTGGGACTTGGCAGGGTTTGCGATATAATTTGCAATCTGCAGTGTTTGCTGGCTAGCCCCCACCTGCCCCCCTCTTTTTTTTTTCCCTTTTTTTTTTCCCTTTTTTTTTTTTAACCAGCCTGCCTGCTAGAGTCAATAGGGGGCATCCCTCATCTGTCTAAAAGAAAAATAGCAGCATACTAATTAGAATTCTATTTGCCAGAAGCCTCGGAGTTGCTGTGCTTATAGATTTCAAGCTTCTTTTGTTTGAATTAAATTGCCAACTTTTCCCCCCCCCTCCTCCCTTCCCTTCTTTGCACTAGGCATGAGAGAGCGGGTGCCTTATTTGATTGAAAGAGGGGTAGGGGGATGGGGAAAAGGAAAGCCTTAGCTATGGAAATGCTGAGGAAATGTCAGGGTTGTGTTTAAAAATGCCTGGTATGCTTTTCAATGCCTGACTCCTGTCTTTCTCGCAGGGTTGTGGAGGGAAGGAAAGGGGGCCTGGCATTGAGCACAGGCACTCTGCCCCTTCTCCCTGACACTGAAATTCTGGGGGAGAGCCTGACATGCTTTTCCCCAGCTCAAAGCCAGATGGTTCAAGCTTGGATAAAACCTTGGGATGAGATCACAAAGCTTGTTCATAACAGAACACACAACATCTCTGTTTTTCTGTTAATACCTCCTTTTGTACACGTTGTGTGGGGTGAGGGAGGGGCCAGGGCATATGTCATAAATCCAAAGGAAAATGTCATATTTAACATTAATTTGTTTTCATAACCCCGTGAAAGAATTCAAGCTCGCCCCATTAAAATGTCATAATTAACCGCCGAGAAGTTTTATTACAAATAATTTTTTAATTTCACGAACAACTAACCGAAAGGCACAGCCCAAAGTTTCTCACTGCCCTTAAGCATCCAAACATACACATAATTATTATTGTTTTTTTTTAACGTGCAAAGGAGAGTTTCATGATGCTCCAAGCACGGCCACATTTATGCAACTTCCCAAGTTGAGGTGATTAAAGAATATGAAGCCTGAGCTCAGTTTCCATCGCCGGGAATTCTGCCCATGCACAATACGGCCATTGACTCCCGCCATTGACAGTCAAGTCTCATGCGCTGATTCACAAGCGGGGATAAGCGAATCGTGGGGACAGAATAATGCACTCGAGGATCCTCATATTCCTCATAACAACGGAATGCTCGCCAAGGAATAAGGATTCTTTTCAAATGCGTTAATCAGTCAAATTTACTTGACATTTTCGTGGATTTGCTTTCTCCTTACAAATCCTTAGCAGCGCTCACCTAGGGCTGTGATGGGCGCTCTCGGATGGCCCTGCTGCTGTTCCCTACCCAGACAATGATTATTCCTTACTTGACTTCTGGCACAAATACCGCATCAATGCTCACAATAAGACATATTTAGAATTTCTGTACGCATCAGCTTAAAGCTTCCTTTCCTTACTATTCACTATACAATGCAATTTAGTTTCATGAATGCCCACAGAACAGCAATGTTATTTTAGACAGGAGCATAAACAAGGGAAAAGGAAATTAAGGCTAATTCCAAGTTTGCATTGTTTGTCTGACAGTACTAAAAATTAGTAATTTGTAATGCAAACTTCTCCTGTTCCTGAAAAATTTGACCCTCAAATTCGGTGTAAAAATAATACCGAGCTATGTCATCATGTTTGACATAAATACAGTTCTATTTTTTTTCTTTTAAATTGGGAAACCTTTAAGAATGAATCATGCTGTAGTTTTCTGACGGAATTCAGGATTGTGCCTGAAATACTAGCTTTTCCTATAAAAAAGGAATCATACATACTTCATCACAGTATATTTGATTTTGGCTTAGTAGATGCTGCGATTATTTTTGCACTCTCCTTCAAAATAAATTTCCTGAAAAAAACCCCACAGAACTAAAGTACCAGCTAACCATTGCATTTTTATGTATTCATTAAAGATAAGATCTTAAAGGAAAGAGGGAAAATACGGACATTAGTAACTCTTACATACACTCCTCGGTGCTATTATATTTTAATTAGCACAGTTTGCAGGCTGTAACCTTTCCTAGGCCTACATGATGCATGAATATTTTATTTGCATTACTATAAAGTAAAAATAATTTGATTATCATTTGTACTATTTATGATTACATGTTTCTAGACACGCACATAGTCTCTATTCATGGAGGACTTTAACATTCTTAAATAGCATAGAGTGCTGACAAGCAAAGTATTGATGTTTACAGTATCATGCAAACCCCGAAGCCAACCATGCTCACATCCCTTTGAATTACTTTTCCAATTCGAAGCCTCTGAGAACCCAGTCCTCCTTTATCTCTTCTCGTTATAAAAAGTGGCAGGAGGCAGAGTGGCAGAATGACCCACAAGATGGCACCTGTCACCAGTGGGATTTCTTCTGCCTTCTGCAGGCCAAATTTTGTTTGAACTCACTATGGCCTCTGTCATATCCTCATTTTCCCTTCCACTCTTGCCTCTCCTCCTTAATCCCCTTCGTGCAGGCTCAGGCTCTGTTTACCCAGCTTCCGAAACCTTTTTTCTGCAAGAAGCCAAAGTAAAACTTTATTGAAAGAGGGCCTCGGGATTAAGAGGCAAAGCCCGGCGAGGAAGAAGCCGACCGCAGCACCTGCCGCCTCCGCCTAAAGACAGTTCCTCCTATCCACCATTACCAGGCTCGTTCTTAGAGATGTGCATCTGAAATACATGATTACTTTAGGTCTCAAAGGTGAGGGAGCTGATTAGCTCTCTAATGAAGCCTTTTGTTATTACTTACAGGCAAAGTACATCACACAGATGGAACGTACCAGAAGACCGCTTCCTTATGTCGGGCCAGACATATTTTAACTGGTAAGATCATCCAGAGCAATGAGGTGAAGCAGTTTCTATAAATACAGAATCAGTGGAATTTTTTAAAAAACAGATTAAAGGCAGTGACAGAAAACAACAAACAACCACCGTAGGATCATTATGCCCAAAGCCCCAAAGGTGAAACTGGTAATTCATCTGCTACACAAGTCGTCCTGTACTTTGTCCAAAATCACATGGGGTACCATTAACTGTCTGCCTGATAATAGAGTTATAGGTGCCTGCTAATACAGTCCATAAAGGAGATGTTGATGGACATCCCCCTTCTCTGACTACAGAAACGGCCAAACCAAAATGCTCTTACAGAAACACAACACACACAGAGAAAAGCCCTCAAGCCGCAGGTCATTCCTTCACTTCCTTTCACCAACTGCAACAGTGGATTTCACATTCTTCCACGCAAAATTACCCAGCAGATCACAGGGACCTACACGGAGCCTGGAGCAGCTCTTCCTTTGGGGAATGCCACACTGCTGTTGGGTTCTTCCTTTAATGACTTTGTCACTTGGAAAGGGGAAAGATCTTACAACCTGTTCCTCATCATCCTCATTCCTCCTTCTATCAACTTCAAAAATTCACCTCATTACCCCAAAGCACAAACAGGGTCTGTGAGTAGCCACCAGCAAGGGCAGGGAGAATGGTTCATGGTTTTCCTTTTTCCTAATGAAAGATGGCACAAGCCTTGAGTCTTACCTAGGGAAACATCTGAAATCCTTAAGAACCTCACAGATTGATCAAACCTAGTGAAGAAAGCCTTGTCTACATGTTATTTATACCAAGACAAAATTATTGAAAACACTGCAGCTACATGTAGACAGTAGTTAATCATAGTGTTAAAAATAACTATTACCATTGTAATAGCAACCTTTAAAACATTAATATCACCCCAGTGATTAAGGGTGTCCTTTCAATAGCTGTCTACAATTAACACAAAGACCAGATTGCATTTCTGTAGCCCATAAGTTGCTTTTGCTACAAACACCAGAAATAATTCTCACCTCTCAAGACAAACAATCGGGCCATAAATACATGTTTTACTGAAATTCATCAAAATCTGGATATCAACACAGTTCCTAAGATGCCACCTTCATTTCAGTGCCTCCTCCATAAGCAACTGAAGGATAATCTTGGGGTGTTTGCAGAAAAACAAGGAAAAAATCCAAAACAAAACCCAAAAAACCCCACAACATCAATAGTCTCCCCTTGGAGAATGTGGACTAATAAAACTGAAGTGGGTTTGTGAACCCTGCCAATTTGCCTTGAGTTTTTGGGGAGAGGGGATTTGTTTTGACCTTTTCAATTTTTCATTTTGAAGTGACTTTTATTTCAGGCTTTTTCTGGTAAATTATGAAATCAAGCAAGTCCAACCCAGAATGAACCATTTTGATCAATCTGAAAGGCAGCTTTTTTTGAGACTTTTCTTCTGCCAAGAATTTGAAAATGTCACATTTCATTCCAGGATGAACAGAAGCCAGATTTCGAACTCTCCAAATCCTTTGCGAAACAAAATTTCTGTCTTTTTTTCACAGCTCCAAAATTAATTTTTTCCCCCTCAAAGGCTGCAGGGCGGCTTATGATAGTGGTCAGCAATTACAGATAGCACGTGGGTGGATTTTAATCGCATTAGCGTGGTCGGGGCAAGGGTGGGATCGTGGAGTCGGAGCATCTTGAGGGAAGAGCGGAGCCCCAGCGCTCCCAGTGAATCCCCAGCTCCGGCGAGCTGGGCTCCAGTGCCTCGCTTCGAAGCAAGATATAGACGCCAGCATTTCCTAGCTCCCACTGAGTTTCTATCAATATTCTTAAACTTTAAAAAAGAAAAATACAATCTGGTGTAACAGCCCTGGGAGACTGCTGACTACTGCTACAAGAAACTCTCTACAACTGGAACTTATATAGGGATATAAATCCAAGGGCTGACCCAGAGCTTTTCACCCAGCCAAGGAAGCTATTAAATTCTTGCTGATTTAAGTTACTCTCCAGTAATGCGCCATTTCTTGAAAAGGGGAAAAAAAAAATCTCCCGGTGTCCCTTCAAAGGGCAATTACCTGAGGATTGTGATTTTTGCCTCAGAGCTATTTAGGAAAACTTGGAAGTCGTGAGGCCAGGTCTGCAGTGCCATCAAGGCATCACACTTTCTCTTGTGGCTCTGCACAGGAACATCTCACCCTGCCACAGACCTCTGGAATTATTCTGGCACAGGCAACAGCACCACACAGGTGAAAATATTCTCATGATGGGCACACAACCACCAAGTCAGGAGTGTAAAAGCCATGGATACCCCTTCGGACTGGATGTATTCCATCCAAGCAGACCCAAACATCCTTCTCTTTCCTCAGTGGACCAACACCACCCCAGTCTCTCCCAATGTCTCCTTCCCATCCACACCACGGGTTCTGGGGCTTGCAGAGGGCACAGAGCTCCCTGCTGGGCTTTGCACAAGTTGCCTGTACTTTACAATAAAACAAGATAAGTTCTTTGCATGTCAAGGACAGATATCATTCATGCTTTTTTTATCACTGTTGTTTCACAGCTCTATTGCTTCTGCCACTTTTAACTTCCATCCTGCTCCCTGGGAGTCATATTTAAGGTCAACCAGTACACATTAGTCCTGCCCAGAGTAAAAATTTCCCCCTTGCATTGAAAATGACAGGCCTGTAAAACAAAACATGAATAAAAAAAAGCCATTCATTATTTATAAAAAAGTGGAATGGCAGGGTTGTCTTTTCTTGCATTACACAAATCCAGTATGAAAACTCTAACCTGTATATTATTATGAAAGCTCTGTCCCCTGTAATATCTCTTTGTTTTTGTAATTATTTTAGGCTTTCTACTCAGGAGGAATAAAAAGAGCTCATATTTTCCCAGCACTCTGATGAAATAACTTTGAAATCATGCCTTGTAGTTTTCTTTAGTATAATTAATCTCAAGATGTCACTTCCCCCACCCGCTATGATAGTCCCATTGGAGTGGGTTGTGGGGGGACGGTGAGGAGAAGGATATTTTGGTGTTTTGGTTTTCAGCCCAGTTAACCACTCTTTTTCCGAAAACGAGATCATAAAAATCAAACAAAACCTGTGAGAGATAATCCCCCACCAATAAATTTATCAAGAGTGAATTTTCTGCAGGCTTGCTAAACTGTCATAAAGGGGAGGAGGTAGAGATCAAATATACTGTTGAGTAAGGAAACAGAGAGCACAAACTTTGTCCTCAGCTCGGGGACAATGATGCTCAAAGATTAACCCACCCTCTCAATTAACACCTCACATGAAAATCCCAGCAAGGTCATGGGATCTGTGCTGCAACTCGGTCAATCAGCATTGCCTGCCTCCATACAAACCGAGATCGAATGCAGAATTAACACTGGTCCCCCAAGCCCTCGCTCACAGACTCACGTCAGATTAAGCCCTTGCATGGAGGAGATATGAAAAGCATTTCTAATTAGGGTCTGAGGTTACTGGTTAAAATGCAGTCGAGCAGTCTACCAACCATTCTTCTCCCTCTTTTTTTTTTATAATTTTAATTAAACTCAGATACTATTTAATTCCTACCTGCATATATTTAGTACTACTTGAATGCAAACCTGATAAAGAATACTCCTGATCCCCACTTAGCTGCCACAAGCACTTATTAAAAGGAGGGTGACTGTCTTCAAGATCTTCCATGGGTCCCTTTGCAATAATTACTTTTTCTATCAAATGAAAAGCATAATATTTTCCTGTAAATAGATTTTTTTTCCTTGTGAAACCTTGACTTCCCTACTCTCGTGACGAAATTATAATTATAACCTCAGTGTAGTGGTGAGTTACTGCCATTCCAGTCCATGAGGAGACTTTTTTCTGTATTTACTCCTCTCTTCTTATTCCAGCCTGGATTCTCCAGACGTACACTTGAGGACATTTTGTACCCCTTTATTGTCACAGAAGCACTGCTGTACATCCTGTGTTTTGGGGAATGGGAGAGAGGGGATTTAGCACCAGTTGGATCCTGTTAAATTATTTGTAATTCTAGGGCACTCCACAACATTTCTGCCATTGTGTGATTAGCAATCTAGATCTCTCCATAACAATTTTTAATATCTACCATGACCCTGGAAGCCTGAGTGCTACATCTACAGCATACTAAAGCCTTGTGACTCCAAATTATAGCCCTGAATAATTCAGGAATTGTAACGGTAGCTCAGTACTTATTAAAGCACTGGGAAAACTTTGGGATTCTCATATCTACAGGCTCTTCATTATTATTCTGATTATAAAGATGTTTTAATATATGCTGTTGCTATTCTTACACATTACCACAATACCATTTGTGAGGAATCCATAAGTGATTCAACTCCTGTATTAAGCAGCTACACTTCAGAGTATCAAGGGATGCAGCAAAATGAAGTTTCGTTTCTTTTCGGGGAAGATGGGAATTATCTAATAATCTGTACATTAAATTTTAAAATCCCAAATTATGCCTTAGCCATCGTAACAAAAATCTGAGACCAAACTTATTTAAGCAAAACAAAATCAGGTACGTACAGAACAACTCGAGTTTTTCCCTGATAGACTCAACACCATAAATAGGGACAAAATTAAGTCTAAATAGTTTCATAACATATTAAACACATTCTGTCTTCCGTGCTAATCCCAAATAAGCGGCTCTAATAAGCCTTAGTGACAAGGAGGATCTAATGAAGAGTTGAATTTTTCATAGAGGTTTTATTAGGTTCATCAGCCTCCTCCAAAGTCCAGGCCTTCAGTCATGACAGCTCTGAAATCTGGAAGAGATTATCTTCAATTTACTGAGAATAAACATCTCATTTCCACAAGGAAAATTCCATTTGACAACAAAATTTGTTCATGTCCTAAACTTTGAAACCCTGCCACTGGATGTCATACTTGAGTAGCTCTGGGTAAACGTAAAAATTATTAAGAGTCTCAATAATATGAAAAAAATCCATGAGGCATTTTCAGTGCGAGAGTAATATATAGCACAGAAAGCATCCAAAATAGCATTTTGGCAAGTTTTATTAATTTTCCCAAGCTGTTGAAAGAATTTCATTACTTTCTGGACAGTCAGGCACCCAGACTTCTGTATTGATTGTCCTCATCTGACTGCCCCACACTGACTGTGACTTGGCTAATGGTTTACCAGAGGAGATATCCCACACTATTAAAAGGAGCCCTCAAAATTAATTTATAACTCAAAGCATCCTCTTCCCAAAACCTTGTGAAATATCAGATGTGTTGAGGGGGAAAGTAGCTTTAGCCTGTCTCACTAAATAAAGCCAGCAAAGTGGGTCAAAGCAAAAACTGAAATCCTAGTGTGATCACTGCTTATGTTCTCGGGTTTGAAACAGGTGATAAGGTTTTATTTACAACCATACTCATAATATCTGGCGTGGAGCAGATGATAAGGTTCTGTTATTGCTGCTTACTTCTGAAAGAAATTACTTTCCATGTGTGTAAAGCTGTACTTCGGAGGAGCCTTAGGCTGGGTGCGAAATCCGACTTTCCAGGAGAAGGAAGACAAAAAAGTTCCACCATGGGGATTATCTAATAATCTATACATTAAATTTTAAAATCCCAAATTATGCCTTAGCCATCGTAACAAAAATCTGAGACCAAACTTATTTAAGCAAAACAAAATCTCGTACATACAGAACAACTCAGATTTTTCCCTGATAGACGCTATACCACAAAATAGGAAAAAAATTGAGTTTTAACACCTTAAACAGGTGGGAGGTGAAAATTGGCTGCCTGAACCCCCCCTTCATGGCAAAACAGAGCCTGGACTTGCCTGTGTGGGTGCCTCAGTGCTCTGCAGCACAGCAAGAGCGGGGTCACATCCCCAAAAATTGTGCGCAGTCACCAGAATCCCAGAAGTCAAACCTGAAATCAGTGTTAGGGTGGCACACAGGCTGGGAATCAAGTCTGGGATCTTTGGGTTTCCCTTAATCCCAGTTTATGGATAAGGAAATGAAAATGTCTGGTTTGTTCAGCCATCAGCTGCTCCCAGGCAAATGACACTGTCGCTCTTCCCTACCACAGCAGTGGAACAAACTTCTCATCATTGATAGAAATTGGAGAGAACCCTCTTTTGTCCATCCGAACCAATTTCACATCTAGGAAACATCTTCCCCCATCCTCCACAGGTATAACCTGGCTTGGTGGTTGGGGGCTGGTGGTTTTTTTCCTTTTTTTAACTAAAGTTTAGTAACTTCATTACTTAATTATCTTTTAAGCTTCAGAAGGTGTGGAGGTGTTTTGGAATAAAAGTACATTAAAGGTTCTTCAAGAAATTACTAAAAAAAAACCTGACTAGAAACTAATTTTTTTGATACTGTTCAAATGCAACAGTTAAAAGAAATACTGAAAATTTTGCAGGAACACCTTTAAAAAGAGGAAGAACCAATTCTGGTCCATTCTTATAGCAAAAACATCCCCCGTGATTTTCTGTTCCTGACAGATACCACAAAATCCACTGAGTGTTGCAAAGCAAGGCAACAGGAGCAGACAGCACAAGCAGCATCCTAGAGAACTCCTCAAAATCCTTCAGAATTAAGGATACAGACATCATAATGGGGTTTGTGGTTTAGTTCTAGAGCATTTACTTTTAGAGCAAGTACGTCCTGATGTGAAACAGACGGTAACTGTAGCTTACTACGGGAAAATGATGACACTATATTCAAATAATGGCAACAAACTTAAACCTGCAAAACTCTAATACAGACAGGCAAGGAGTAAATGGGCAATTAATCATGATAGAAAAAAGCAAAAAAAAAACCCCTCTCCTGACAAAAGATTTTACAAACTGAAATGCACCATCACTTCTAACAAGATGTGCTGTGTCACTGTTATTTATCCTCAGATTACACCTGCCCCTCACTCTTATTAATTCAGTTTAAAATGTAAAAGCTCTCCTTGCCCCTGTGTACCTTAGAAAAGCTTCTCTTTAGGTCAAACAGAAAAAAAAACTTGTGCCTAAAAGAGCAAAAAACTTTAGAACACATTGTTCTTTCCTAAAGCTCATATCTCCCATTCAGCTAACTAGTACTTTTTTCATTTAATCTACTCAGGTAAAAATAACCATTAAATATCACCTAAGTATCACTTAAATTCTATTTTGGGGATTTATGACTAGGATTAGCTTTGTGTCAGCTTTGTGTCACCTCTTAGTACAGGGTTGAATGACAGAAATTCATTTAACCACAGTTTGAATCCCATTTCTCCCGTACCTCTGGATTCATGTACATTTTTCTTTCTAACATATATTGATCTTGGAAACCCAAAGCCACTTTTTAACACTTTATTAAACACAATATACACAAAGTAACATATTGAAAGTATAATAATGAGGCCATTGGTAATACAATAATGATAGTCGAAGCTCTATCAAATATGTAATTAATATTTTAATTATATACCTCATATATCTGCGCCCCACTGTGAAAAATAACCAGGCCTAGCAATTTTCATGGACGATGACAAGATTACTATTACTAATGGTCTGAGGTACAAGTGTTTATTTTTAACATTATTAACGGTACTAATTATGATGAATACGATTATTTAGAGTCATTATGTGGTAGAAGAGTTTGATGATTCACTCAGGTGCCTAGAATTTAACATTCTCCATCTACCATCTATGGAAATTAATGACATAGCTCAACTCTGTTGTTATCGTACTCACTGCCAAGAAAATTGCTTTTAAAGAAGAAAAAAGCAAAAGATCACCCAAGTGTGCTGCCCATTTCTTTATTACCCTGCAAACGTTCGTGTTTGCAAATCAGAAAGAAAGCCTGATAATAAGATGCTTCACACTGGAAAAAATGAGACAGTGACTTTTACAGATGAAGGGACAGCTTCCCCAGGCCCTTCTCTACACAGAAGCATTATTTTCATTATTGTAGGGGCTTGGAATGGCAGCCCTTGGGCTAGGTACCAGATATCCAAAAAAGCTTATATAGGCATGACAGACAAAGGAGTATTTTGTAAAGCCCATTTCACAGATGGAAGCTTACACCACAAAAATCTGAGGCCTAAGACCCTCTAATGTCTATCTCCCAGAGCATCTTCATGGCCTCTCACCTGTGAACAGGGCGTGCTTCACCTCCTGCACAGCCTGGCCCCTCAGCATCTCCACAGCTCTTTCACTCGTGGTTGATGTATTTGGGCAGACAAGGTGCCACGGGAGCTCAAGGACACGCTGCAGCTGTGCTTGCAGCCTCACAGGCAGACAGAACTCGTTCGGTGGGCAACCTTGGCCTTGCTGTTGGCAGTGAGCACTGACAGAGGCACAAAGGCTGGGGCAGAGACAGGGACACAATGCACGTTCCCTAAAACCAGAGACGCGGGCCCGGCGTGAGGCCACCACGAGTTCACTGCCCAGGAATCAATGGTACCCACCCCCGTGGCACGGCCTCGCAGGGCTCAACCAAGCACTGGCTCCACCAGGAAAATGTGGATATCATTTTGCCATTGATTTGGAATCCAGTCCATGCTTAACCCTCTGCAGGCCTCAGCCAAGCCTCCCTCAGAACGCGGGGATTGCTGATGCTTTGGCTGCCCAGCGACAATAAACAACCAGCACCTCCGCAGCGCGGCTCCTGCGGCACGCAGGAGAGAGAGGGCAGAATCATTAACTAGTTAAATCTGATAAATACAGACTCTCAGCAAAAGGAGGAAGAAAATGGACCATTCTCACTTTGTAATGCATTTCCATCGGTGACTGGCACGCTATTAGGATCGGGATCAAAGGGGGTGGGATGCTGGTGTCTGTGGATTTGGGCCTTTCACACTGTCTGATTGATGGAACTGAAAGGCTTCTGCTTGTAAAGCAGTCACCCCAAACAGCTGTCTCCTGCTCCTGTCCTCCTCTCCATTGCAGCATATGCAGTTCAGATTTCATTTACCAGCCCCTTTGAATAGCAACGCTCTCACCGTGCGAGGAAAGCCTCGCCTCGGAGAGGACGCCTGGCAATTTGCATGCTCGGTGCTGCTGAAAGCATTGTGTGGTGTCAGTTGCCAAAGGACATGCAGCAATGTGCATCTCTATCGGCCCCACTTTTCTGGTTCCTTAAATTATCAGTGTTTTACTTCCCTTTCATGTTCAAAGCATGGCAAATTTATTTGATATATTCTGAATGCTGGAGCATGCCAATGACATCAATCAAACTACAGAACACTGGGAAAGCTGCTATAGAGTAATCAGAATTGGCCATAAGCTATAAATATCTACTGTCTCATGATTCTCTTGGCTGCTATGCAAACTTTGATCATTAGCACTGATCAAAGATCATGAGGGATAAAATGGCATTATGATATAATGGCATGTATGCTACAGCTGATACTAAGGGCTAGAGATGACCTGTGCTTGACTATGCTGTCTTTCTCTACACACCAGAAAGATTCATTAAAATGGCAGATTTCTTCTTGCTGTACCTTAGAGGATATGTAACAGAAAACCAGAGTGCAATCACAATTGGCATAACTATTCATCACCAGCCTGAGTGGTCTGTATTTGTATTCTCTGCAGCACAGCTCCTATAACACTGCACAGGTGACTCTCAGACAACATCTAATTGTGCCTGAGAGGTCACCAAACACAGCTAATGACTTTTTATGGTTTTATTGCTTTGGGATGGATTGGATGTTTCCTCTCTAATAGCAGCACATACCAACCACGTCACAGGTGGATCTTGTGTAGTAAAGCTACACAAGTTTGGTTTTGCATTTTAATCTAATAATTACTCAGGAGAGTGTGGTGTCTTGATAAATACAGATTTTTTTCATTTGTAAAACACCCCCCATGCCCAAATTAAGAACTAGAATATGGGGTCTCCTCCCTTGCCTGCCAGCACTTTGTTCTGTTCTCTAAGTATTTAAATACCTTACCAGAGCTCCAAAGCTTTCAGATAGACCAAGGTAGCACCAACCTCACAGCTGTCAAATAAAATGATAGAGAATGGCTTTGTACAAAAGAAATGAAATGAATACAGCCTTACTCATTAACTTACGAGTATTCTCACAGAAAATCCACCCAGAAGGAACTGTGACTGTTTAAAGTTCTCTTAATAATCTACTTTTTCTAAGAAAATTAGAACATCTGTCCCTGAAATTTAAGAGTGAGCTTCCACAGTCAGGGACAAGAACGTCATATGACTCGCATGGCCACACGCACTTCAGAGCTCTTATCAATAAAATCTACATAGTTAATTTGAGCAGTTCAGTTTGAAAGTGCAGGATACACGTGCTCAGGGCAAACTACACCTCAACAACAAATCAAAGTGCCTCTTTCCAATGGAAGGCTCCAGTTTCCTCAGATGTGTTATTCGGCATGCAGATCTCATTCTGCTTTGTTAATACCACAAGCTTTCCTGAGCCTGTAGCTCCAATATTTCCAAAAAATAACTAATAGACAGATGACTACAGTTTTCCCCACTTTAAACAGCAGGGGAAAAAAGGCATGAGAGAGAGGTGATCTAGAGGTGATCTGCCCAAAGTCTTACAGCAAGGCTGAAAAACAACCACTAGCACGAATCCCATCTCTCCCGAGTCCAAGCCAAGTAATTTAAACATAAGATCTTTCTTCAGCTGAATTCGGGAAGGGAAATCAACCGGTGGGTGAGCACATTCTCATTAACTGGTTCTGTGTAAACCCTCTTCTCCCACCCCCCTCAGACTTGCTGGAATTAATAGGAAAAAAAAAAATCATTCTTTTGGTGACATATGTAAAACAGCTGATTCATATCCAGGCTTCACACGCCGGGTCAGAACAAATTGTCCTCAAAAGCAACACGGTTAAATTGAGTGGAACTGGCCTCCACCAACTTCCAAGGTACATAATATATATTATAAACTTGTCTTACTTGGCACCAATTTGACAACCTCAGTTTGAGAGAACAGAGAGTGAAAATGAGTTTTAGGCATTCAGCTACAAAGAAGTACAACATTCATTATGTGCAGTCCCCTAACAGATTGCCCAGATTGTGCAGGCCTTCAGCAGACTTGAAATTTAATCTCCCTGGTGCAGTTTTAGTTACTACATGTACCACTAATAGAGAGCTACCACTACAACACAGATTACTGTTTAATCCTGAGCTTTCCTTACATTGCCCACGTTGCTTAGCACATAAAACCTTCTCTAGTCCTTCACAGATCTACAAGGCAAGAAGCCAAATTCCACTCCATGTGTATGAACCTGAGCAAAGAGCTGAGATCAGTACTTATCTCAAAACTGCCCAACAGTGGGGTATCAGCCACTTGGAACCTGTCCTGGACTCTCACTAGCACCCATCAGGTCCGCCTTGGTGATAAATTCTGTGACAAAACGTGTTCCAAAAAAGCAATGAAGAATCACGTGCCCATCACGCCATGCAAAGGAAAATTCAGCACTGCAGCTGAATCCCTACCCATATACCCCAAAATGGTTCAAGGTGCCATTTCTGATTTACATCCGTGTGAAGGAGAAAAAACCCTCTCTCCTCGGGAAACATCTGATTGTTCCTTTGATTCTTAAAAGAGTTTTCTTTCCCCATTTTGGGAGGAGGAGACTATTTCATATGGTTTCTTCTCCCTCTGCTTATTACTGATTCTATTACCTTGCCTAAAAACAAAATAAGAGAAAAGTCAGAAGTGTAATTTGACTTTTTCTTTAGATCCTTCTCAAGGTCACTCTGGACACAGTCTGATAAAATAAAGAGCATAAACCAAGAGGAAAAAGCTGAATTACAGAGTCTGTTCCAGTGCCTACCAATGTCAATGCATATCTGCACTGGTTAAACTGGGCATTGATCAGGCTCAGGAGGGAATGATTTGGCACTCAAAACCACTTTACTTTATTTTTTTTCTAATTGCCATTATCTCAATCTCTCTAGCATAGGCCAGTTTTGGATTTACATTACATGCAAAACCCCACTGTGTTGTCAGAGACAATAATCACGATGCTGCTACAGCGCCTTGATTACATCCCTGGGTTTTTATCCACTGCATTGGCTCCTGTGCTGGAAGACAAGAGCATTTCCCACTGCGTTGTTGGTGACTTTCTTTTAAAGCCTTTCCCACCATCATCACTGCAAGCCTAATGCTACATTCATAAAACCAAAAAGGTCCTTGTGTTTAAATTGCAGATAATTCAAGTATTTTCTTTTATGCATTTCAAATATACTTAACCTCGCAAAGTAAGTTTCGGTTTCACAACTCAGACGGTCCAGAGGATGAATATATTGTTTTGAAACATGATTTGTGTCCAGTGATGCACTGAGACCATGTGTGCATTGTCACACACATACACGAAACACAGAGCTCATATCAAAGGCACTTGGGGCAGTTTGGAGCTGGATGCTGCCACTCTGCCCTCAGTCAGAAGAAGGGATTATCCACAAAGATCCTAAAATCCCAACTTCCTTCATAAAGTTGCCATCTAAATCTTTGCTGGATGCACAAATGGAGAGAGAACCAAGTGATAACAGCTGTGATAAAAACTTTCTTACATTTGAAGGCTGCGAAGAGGAAACCTGTGTCAACTTATTTTTCTGAGCAAAAGATCTATGATAAACCTGGAAGAATGCTGTAAACCTAATTACATCAGGTTTTCTCAAGCAATCCTTTTGAATTGCTTTGAAGAGAAACTCCCATCAATGCAAACATCCAGGAGTCATCTTTTAAGTTTGAAAATTGTCTTTTCATCTGCCAAACAGGAAAAATGATTGATTGCATTTGCACAAATCTGATCCCTCGTTTTTAAACCCAACACAGCACTTGTGAAAATGTTTCTGAGGTGAGGCACAGTTTCACTGTTCTGTTTCTTTTCCAAATACATATGTGCAATGAATGTTCTGACTGTTCCACTTGCCTCTTCTGTGGGCCACATTAGGGTACAGTCTTTTCCAAATGCTTATCTTTTTCTTTTCTCCAAATTAGTTCTATATAGTCTTAGAATTTACCCCGTGTAGACGAAATGTGGAGTCATATTTTGCTAATAATCTTTGCACTTCTCCATAGTTTTTTATGAGTTTAAAAGCCTTCTGCCTCTCCCTTTGCTAACTAGGGGTTAAAAACACTCCTCCAGTTATCATCACCATTCTGAGTCCCCGAATAGGCCAGAAATTATCAACATTCACCCTTCGATTACATTACAATCTCCACATCTGCCCAAGTATTAAAACCACACTCATCACCATAAAATCATAGAATGGGTTGGGTTGGGTTGGAAGGGACCTTAAAGATCGTGTGATTCCACCCCAGGGACACCTTCCCCTATTCCAGGCTGCCCCAAGCCCCATCCAGCCTGGCCTTGGGCACTTCCAGGGATCCAGGGACAGCCACAGCTTTTCTGGGCGCCGTGTGCCAGGGCCTCCCCACCATCCCAGGGAGGAAATTCTTCACAATACCCAATCTAACCTTACCCTTTTCCAGTTTAGAGCCATTGCCTATTCTCCTGCCACTCCGTGCCCTTGTCCAAAGTCTCTCCTCAGCTCTCCTGTAGCCCCTCTAGGCACTGAAAGCTGCTCTAATGACATGATAATCATTGTGTGTGGTTTTTCCAAACCAAAAGCAGCTTTTGTAATAACTCTAGCCCTTGATATGCGAGTACATTAAAGCTGCCTTTCTTCTCTCCTGTCCCAATGATTAGCCTTCACATGAACTGCTTGGAACAATCTCTTGCCATCAGGCTCACACTGCCCACCTGTACAGAAAGTTTCAAGTACTGAGACAGCATCATTTTCTGAAATAAAATATGATGACCATGGTAGCAAAGAGGAGATTTAATTCTTCTTCCTTGAAGAAAAAAAAAACAAACCTTGGCAGTAGGATTTTGTAAATAAACACTATGGTCAGCGCTTCTTTTTCCCATTTTTTGACAGTTCGTGGCAAAGTTAACCAGCACTAATGTGCTCCACTTATTTCAGATAGATCAAAGAAAGAGAAAATGTATCATCAAGCAAAGTTTTCACACACACTCCTGCTTTTCTAGAGGGCTTTTTAATGAAAATTATTGTCATTTAGCTCATAGATTTCCTTGGCTGAACAGGAGAGCAGCATCAGGTGGTGCAACAATGGTCAGGCATGACCTTGGGATTCCTGAACCTGCTCAGCCCAGGAACGTGCTCTTCACACCTCTGCAGCTTGAGTTCCTTAACTTCTGCACCTGAAGTTCCTTATCAGCACCTAAATCACTGCTCTTCATTAAAATCTATGAGCAATAACTCACGAGGGATAATGAAGACAATGAAGCATCTGTTTGAATGCTTATTGAAACCTTGGTATTTACCTAGACCACAAAACGCAGCAAAAAATGTTCCTACTTATTTTCTACCAGCCAGTATTAGCAGTTATTGTCAATTTGAAACATTTCACCAGTTCTTAAAACATTTTCTTCAGGGCAAGGGTGCTGGCCTTACGCTAGCCAGCAAACATACTGAAAATAAGCCTTGGCAAACAGTTCTGACAGAGATATTTTGGGCTTCAAGTTTTGTTGATAATGCACAGACACAATCAGCACTATGCGATATTTTTATTAAAACCAATTGTGCATATGGTAAAGCGATTAAAAACTGGGTGATAGCTCTCAACAAGTTGTTAATAGGGAATCAGTCAAAACCCAGCATTTCTGGGAAGATGTGCCTTCCACAGCTTGTCCTGATCCACTGCTGCAGTGTGTACACATCAACAAACCAGAAGGAAATAGAACAGGGCTACATTCACAAATTTTCAGAGTAGATAAGGATGTGCTGGATCACCAGATGTGACTAAAATTTGCTCAATGCTTGGATGTATAAACAGGGAAAAAAGTTAAGGAGGGAGAACAAGCAATATATGAAGCAGTGATAATTAGTCATTAACAAATTACTTGATATAGAGAACTAAGATTGTTTCCCAGAATTTTTAAAAGAAATAGTCCAAGTTTGGAAAACCTGCTGTGTAGGAAGAGATCTAAAAGGCCCTCAGTCTAAACAGACTGTACACAAAATTTAAGAGTTAGCCTGATTTACATGTACAAATATTATAATTCTGGTGAGCAAGATGCTTTTCTGTTCTCTGAACAGAGCCATGATCCCCACAGGTACACCAGACCCTGCTGAATGAACACATCCATGGCCTCCAGGGGAGAGCCTGAGACAGGAGCTGTGACAGGACCTTACTCTGAACCCTCTCCCCCAGCTCCACACAGCATCCAAGTGGGGGACAATCCTCATGCTCAGATTTAGTTGCAGGCCTGGCCAAATTTAATATATATGGTGGAGTAAAGAGCTCTGTCAGGATAAAATTCACTTCACTGAATTTAGCTACCCAAAAGAGCCACTCGTGTTGGCCTTGAGGATTGTTTTAGGGGAAGCTGTTCGTCATGCCCATGTAATTCCCTTCACACAAAAGCACAGCTCTGCACTGGATCCTAACAATCTGTGTAAAGTGATGTTATTACCAGAGTCACTCTGTATATGTTGGCAATTACATATATTTTTCTTCTTTCCACTGTATAAATTTCCTTTCCCTAATAAAGTGTGCAAGGTTTCCCAAAGAGTTTAATAACCCAGACTCACTGAAGTGTAGCTGTTAAAATAAGCTAAACTGGTTTAACTTCTGGGCTGTCAGACCTAATTTCAAATGACGAGATGTGACCACAGTTTTCATGCGAATTGCTAAAATTAGGTAATTTCCAAACATATGCAATAAATACATGAAAGAATGTCAAAGTTCAGGGGCTTTTTGTTCTGAATTTGCTTTCTTAAATTAAATAAGTGGCCAAGAAAAAGCCATTAATTCATTAAAACAATCTAAAATCATTAAAACTGTTAACATACTAATAAGCCATGAAGAGCAGTGCTCCTGTAATCTAAAAAAGTTAATTTTCAAAAGGTATTTTAACTTTTTTTTTAAGCTATCTGGTTCAATCTTTTTTTTTTCCTTCAGGCAGTAAAAGCAAATGCATATGGTATGAAAATCTGTTAAAACATAGTACTTTACACCTTTGTTTGTACCTGCTCCAAATATATTTGTCTATAAATTAACTGCACATGGTGGATTTCACATTGGCTTATTTTATCCATGTGTTCAAGAAATTTAATACATCACTTGCGTTCCCTCAATTGCAGCCCTATTCATCAGACAAAAAGGGGAGGAGTATAAACACAGCTACGTATTTTTGCAATTTTATAAGCAATTTATGCCCAAGGCATCAACCATATGTAAAAAAGGTGAGAAAGTAACCCTGTATTTCTACAGCATCTCAGGAGCTGAACTCTCTTCAAATACCGATGTCTGAGGGAAGTGATGGATGTCCCATCCCTGGAGTGTCCAAGGCCAGGTTGGACGGGGCTTGGAGCAGCCTGGACAGTGGAAAGTGTCCCTGCCCATGGCAGGGGATGACCTTTAAGGTCCCTTCCAACCCAACCCATGATTCCATGATTTTACAGACAGCAGAACAGAGCTAGGCCTGGAGTGGCAGTGGTCTGCAGGGCAGATCATCCAGCAGGACCCTCCCACGGTGTCCATCCCAACACCAACCTCTCCTTTATGCTCTCCGGGGGCAATTAGTGCTCATGGCAGCAGCTAAATGCTCTTGCTGGGAGTTATTCTCAGGGAGCTCCCCAGATCCCAGGTGTTTCTGACGTGCTCTACAGACACCACAGGCCTGCCTCCTGCTCCTGGGAGCCAGGGTCCCTGTTTGAGCAAGGCTGCATCGCAGAACGCCCCAGGCTCTCCGCCAACGCCCCCGGCACACGCGCAAAGCGGGCCCGAGGTTTGCTACATGTGGGCTGGGTCACCTCACCCCCCGCTTAATTTTAGCGCATGTGAAATTTGCCATATGGGCAGCTCTGCACAGCAAAGTCCTTCACTTCCTTGCAAGAGTAGAGGAGCACAATCCTTTCCATCACTGTTACTTTCATGCATCTCATCCCTTGACATGAGTTTTGAGGAAAACCAAGCTGGATCACCAAGTCTAGTTCCCAGCTCCACACATGGCTTTTCACAGGCTAATCAACCCCCAGCAAGAACTGTCTGCCTTGAGGGTTCACCTTCTCTGTCCCCACCACTGTTCCTGTTCGCAGGTTGTTCTGAGATTGGAACACTCAGAACAGAATTGGTTCATTCTTCGAACAGTTCAAAGATTTGTTCTCACTTCCACCCTTCATTTAACACTGTGTTATTCCACCAGTAATATTCTTGTTGTTACGGGCAGGCAAGAGAATTCTGATCCTTCTTTCCATTCCCTCCTTGCAGTGGAAGCCTCAACTTTCAGGTACAGCAAGTCCATCTTGGTAATTAGGATGTGATCAGAAATCTCATTTCCTATCACCCTCACTATTATGTCAGCCTGCTCTGGATTCAGACAGAAAGTTGAGACTTGAACTCTGCACAGCTTCACCGGGTGCAATGGTACACTGATTTAAAGAGGTTACATATGGAAAAGGTTAATGCCACAATCCCACACAAACTTGCCTAAATGCCTAATTTCAGGCGTATAAATAATTCCATTAAATTCAAATTACTCAGGCCCACTGAATTCAATGTGCCTCTGCCCATGACTAAATTATAAGGCACAGGATTGTGGATGTAGAGATTGTTATCCATGACCCAATTTGGTGGCTCCTCACATAAATCAGATAAGCAAATCCCTTTTGCTCATGTTTGCACAGTGCAGAATCCTTGCAAGCTGGATGTCTTAAGGGATGAAAACAGGGAAAAACAGCCAAGTATCACAGGCACTATGGTGAATATTTAACTGTGACCTCAACTATTCAGTTTGGTCGCTTTTTAAGGAAAAAAAATATGGTATAAGCAAAATGCAGCGGAGTTTCTTGGTACTACTTACATGAAAAGATCCATGTTCCAAATTTTAACTAAGCACTGCCTAGAGGGTGAAAATACCGTCTTTAGGAGCTTTCTTTAATTTTCCTCTTCAAAGCTTAATTATATTACAGGAAATATTTGACTAAGGTGTGGCTATTCATCATGGTATCTCTATTACCAGCATCATCAGAGAGGTTTCTGTCAATTTTTCATTTTAACCTGGCTTTTACTTTCATAATATAATTATATCCCCTCATTTCATTTATGTTTTAAAAAGAAATTACATCTCTTAATTTTCTTTTACTTAAAAAAAAGCTTTTTCTTTAAAAAAACCTATGTGGTAGTGTGCAACATATTTAGAGCTTACGATCAGCAATTTCTTTAAAGAGGAAGATTTAAGGAAAAAAGTGACTCTAAAAGTAATTTCAGCAGCAAAGTAGATTAAATATCCACCATATTAGTCACAGAGTATTAGATGGAATTGGATTGACTGGGAAGAGGTCAAAGAGTTGCTGAAGGTTTTAGCCCACCAGAGGAGCAATAAAATTCAACCATACTTAAAATCATTAGCTTTAAACCCTTTGATATTAGATCCAAACCTCCCGTGCTCACAGAAGGAACCTCCAAACACCATGCCAGGCCAAAAGGAAACCCTTTAAGACATCTGCATTTCACGGGAACCTTTCAGTGAAGCACGGGAGTGACAACAGAAAGAACCTGCACACGCAGGAAAGACCGGGCCGCAAATAGAGGAGAAAGGAAAATGCAGTCTTTAGGGAAAGTTAATTTATAAAATAGCAAGATATTCACTTTAACAAGTACCAGTGGGGATTAGAGGACATTTTTTAGGTGACAATAAACCCCACCCATCAGTTCCTGCATAATTCCCCCACTTTAATTCCCTGCTCCCAGTGCCACTGCTCATTTCTCCTTCCCTTTCCTCGTGATGCCAAGGCACATTCCGCTCCCAAAGGACACGTTGGCCGAGCAAGAATGAGACAAGCAGAGATCTGGACTGCGTGACATGAGAAAGGAAAGACACCAAGTGCTGACAGCCAGGCAAGGAGGAAATCTAAAACCGCAGAAGTCATCTAGCACGGCGACAATCCGCAAGAAAGGGAAAAAGGCAGAGGAGTAATTAAAAACCCTGAAGACAGTGATGGGTCTCAAGTTTTTGAACTGACTCCCTATTTAATAGAAAGGATGGTTTCCACCCGAGAGAAGAGAGATAAAAGAGAGACTTTGCTGTAACTAATAACCAACTGACATATTTCTGTTGGTTTTGTACATTTCTTCACTCATTTTGAAAATGACAAGTATAATTAAAGTTGTTAAATACATCGAGAGACTTGTCAGTCAACTAAAATATCAACTCTTATAAATTCTCCACAATAAGCACTGCACAGAGCACAATGCAGAAGAAATTAATCTCTCACCAGAAAGATTTAGTCATTTGATGATCTTAAAAAAAAAAAATCCCAGATTTGCTATTTCCTGGGGCAAAATGAACTTTTCTTCATATGTTTGTGGATGTAAAATGCATGTAATTTAACTTAACTTCTGTAGTAGAGTAGAGCAATATGAAAATCTCAAGAAGAATTTTGGTGCCTATTCTGATATATTTGGGGGTTTAACTTTAACGAACATCCTTCACAGGAGCACATTAGGGGGTTTTTTTGCACAGGTATATTTTTCATGAAGGATAAAGCAAAATAAAAAGAGGATGTTCCAGAAAGGTGCCTTTTAGGCAGTTTCAATGGGAAAAAAAACATGGCTGTGCCCTGCCACAAAGCTCAAACTAAATTAAACAGACCTAGGTGATAATCAAGTTTTGGGTTAGCTGTGTATATGCAGGATGATTTTAACCCCAATACATAAAACCGTCTTACAGCCACAGCCTTGCAAGGCATTCTGAAAGAAGCCAAACCCTCAAAGTGGGATTTCAGCACTCAGCTCACCCACGGGTACCAACAGGTACAACGTGATCCACCAGGCCAAACGCTGGTCAGGAGAGAAGAGCCCGTGGAAACACCTGAACTACTGCAGAAAAAGTGCTGAAGGAACTAAACCACCCTGGAAAACAGGATTTTTCAGTATTTGAGAAGAAATAGTGCCTCAAAGCGGCCACCATCCCTCTCCAGCATCTTATCACGTTCTGATGAAACAGTGGCTTAAGTGCACATAAATTCACGAGCAGCTCGTGCGTGTGCTGGGACGCTCTGCTCCAGCCCCACTCCTGTGCACAGCGTGGAATACACGGATTTCACAGCCTCTGCTCACCCCACGCGTGGGAATCTCTCCTGGCTCTGACCCCTCTGGGGAAATGGGAGCTGAGCTCAGCCCAGGGCTCATGGGGCCGTAGGGGGCAGCGCAAGGCCAGGAGGGCAGCAGGTCCTTCCCTCCCCTCCCGAGTGTCCCCATGGGGACAAACCCTCAGGGAGGTGGGGGAAAAACAGATGCCCGGGACAAACAAACTCCTCAGGGAAGCAAAACCCACAGGAACATTAGGTGTATTTAATAAAATTAATGAAAAAGTATTCAAATCTCATTCGAGTTTACAGCAGTCACTGTAGTTGCTGTAAAAATATAATCAGAGAGGAGCAAAAAAAACCCAAAAACAACCAAAACACCAAAACCAAGGAAGATTTAGCTTGGCCAGTAAGACACACGTTCAAGAGCAAAGTCAGTGTGATGGCAGAATAACTTCCACCTTGTCAAAACCTTCAGTGATTCCCCTTCCAGGCTGAGTTCCTTTTACTCCTGGGACAGTAACTATGAGCTTACTGTGGAGACTGGAATTGATGCTGACTAAATTAGCACAACCTGGGTTCTCATGCTAGAAATGAGTAGTCCTGATTAGAAAATAAATTTTAATTCTTGCTTGAAACCAACCCCTTTTTTTTCCCCCTCCCTTTGTAAAGGCTGGCTTATGCTGTGGCATTTTAGCACCCTCGCTAGTTACAGCAGAATTTTTGTTGTAGGGTTTCAAAGATGATCAGATGGGAGCCAGAGCAGCCTCTCCCCTCCTGCCAGTGGAAGGTCAATCCTCAAAGCAGTTCGGGCTTTGTTGTTGTTTAAACCTTGACAACACTGCTGGCATTGTCAGAAATAAGTGAAGGTTTATGGACAGGGAATACCTGACCACTTGGAGCTGCGCTGGGATCGCCTGTACAGAACAGATTATTGATGGAGTTTACAAATACGCTTTATAAAGCAAGATAGTTTCTTTTGCGCTTCATAAAAGTAAACCTGGAGACAGTATAAAAGTTCTTTTCCCTGATGGAATTTATTGCTTTAAGCCATTTTGATGAGTAGGCACCAGTGTTGTAGCAGAGTAAAATGTGTACACACAAATATTAGTAGAGAGAACACTCCAAAAATCTCTCCGAGGATTTTATATGCTAGGTAGAATACACTATCATATCAAAGCAATTCCTGTGTTCCATAATTTAAATCAGAGCTGGAAGAATGATCAATTTCTTTTCAGGGATAGTGACTGAAAGAATAGTTGACATTTCATAGGTTTTTTAGTGGCTAAAATAGTGTGTTTTCAGTCTCTGAAGGCTTATTTTTCTTTCTAAAGATGGCATGGGGCCTGGGGGACCCACTTAAAGTTTCTTGCCATACTTGGCCAAGAAACACAAAGTGTTGGTGAAGTATAAACACAGAGCCCTTTTTCTTTGACCCATTCTGCAGTGTGATGGGATAGTGTTGTTAGTTTATGTGAGAGAAAATAGCATAGGCTTTCTGAAAAAAAAAAAAAAGTGGAATTGGATTAAGGCCTTTGTGCAAGCCTCAATGCTGAGGGGAATTAGCAATAGTTGTAGGCACTTAAAGGAGCTCTCATGCTGAAGCTTATCCCAGATTTTACACAATAAACATTTGAATATCAACAGTGTTTTGCAACTTGCAGCACTAATGTATAAACTTCTTCCTTTTGAAACTCCCAAATCCCTCCAAACGTTCGCAATACCCTCTACATAAACATCTAGGGCCTATAGTGGAAAACACCCAGTCAGGGATGTAAGTCTGATTTTTTTATTTCTTTCTTTTTCATCCCCTGGAATCTAAAATGAGATCTAGTACCATTAGCTGGTTTAAGCACTTCAGAAGTTCTATATTTTAACCAACTTTTCCCCCTCCAGCCTTACTTTCCATTTGAAAGACAAAGATGTCAATGAGACATGAGCTTGACTTGGGTACCCTAATATTACATATTTCATGCTACAATAAAAAGGCACTACAAAACCTTTGAAGTGATTCATTAAAATACTGATCTATCCCTCTTATCAGTATGTTCATAGCGTGTTGTTTTTTCTTTTTTTGAGCTCAGCTAACGAGCTTAAACCACGCTCCAACATGAACACGTGGGACAAGCATTCAATTCCCTTCCTTTAAACTCATCTGCAGGTGAGCAGGACTCGGAAGGATGAGGAAAAGCTGAACTCCTTGCTGCTGGAGCCCTCCTAACATCCATGGAGCTGCTGTCATTGGCTTAAAATCAAGCTTGGCAGTTAATGACAGAGCTTATAACATCAGGTGGATAAACCCACACTGACTAGAGTTGGGAAAAAGATCCCTCTTTTCCAGATAGTGATCAGCCAGATCTGCAGTGGGCCTGGCATTTCTATTGGCTTTTCCAGGTGCCGCTTAATTTTGGTAACCTGTGTGAAGGATGACAGCAGATTCAAGAACAAATTACTTCTGTGCTCTTGGTGTGAGCCCGAAGTAAATCTCAATACAGCATTTAATTATAAAATATGCCCC